>ML677350.1:4724532-4824287 GCA_007922305.1 Dermatemys mawii
GGGTCAGACTGTTTGGGAAGGCACAGCCTTCCTTACCTGGCCCTCTGCACAATTTTTAACCCCAATGTGGCCCTCAGGCCAAAAAGTTTGCCCACCCCTGATCTATACCTTATTGCAGGGGTGGGCAAACTTTTTGGCCTTAGGGCCACATCGAGGTTGCAGAATTGTATGGAGGGCCAGGTAGGGTAGGGAAGCCTGGCTCCACCCCCTGTCCAACCCCCCTCTAACTTCCCACACTCCTCAGAATCCTCAACCCATATAAGCCCCCTTGCTCCTTGTCCCCCAACTGCTCCCTCCTGAGACCCTCTCACCCTAACTGCATTTTGTAGGTGTCTAACCGCAGGTGAGAGGAATGGGTCTAACAACATACTGGTGGTCAGCATTTCCCAAGGGCTAGCTTAGGCAGCTCCCTGCCTAACATGTTAACTTTTGTGGATCAACACAAGGCACCTCTCTCTCCCTATTCATTGTATGGGCAGCCCAGGTGCTTATCTCGCTCTTTGTGGAGCACAGTGATGTTTTTGGTGCCTAAAAAAAAGTTAGATGCCTTGAAGCTCAGCGTTGCATGGGGTGGCCAGGTGTCTTGTTTTCAACCGGACTGCCCAGTCAAAAAGGGACCCTGGTAGCTCCAGTCAGCAATGCTCAGCCCAGGGGATTCCAGCTCTGCACCTTCTCCCCAGACAGGTTTCTGGGAAGAGAGTCTATTCACAGTCAGTGACCTCACTGGCAGGCAGCCCAGTGTCCCAGCAGGGCAGAGTCATACAGTTGATGGCCCTTGATGGCTCTGTCCATGCCAGCTTTCTAGGAGGTGCCCCCATGCCCTCTGCAGGAGCACACTGTGTCCAGAACAGCCTGGTGTTCAACACCACCTTTATGTCTTAACCCAAGATAGAGGATACAATGTAAAAGGATTGTCACAAAATAAAATGGCATGTACAAGTTGACACTGACAGAATCCCTCAGACTGTCACAGTGCTGGTTAGCAATTCATGGGGTGGGAGGAGGGAACATACCCCTGGGAACCGAAAGCCAAGGTCAGGTTTGGAAAGAGATACTCAGTACCCATGCACAAATAGACTGACAGGGCAGCCCAGTCTTTTTCATAACTCATGGGCTCTGCATTTGTACAGCAGTTGCCTGTTAGGTCAGAGTCTCATAAACATAACGCACATGGGCTAGGGTTGCTAGGTGTCCAGTTTTTGACTGGGCATTCCCATTGAAAAGGGACCCTGCCAGCTCTGTTCAGCACTGCTGACCAGGCCGTTAAAAGTCTGGTCGACAGCACAGCAGGGCTAAGGCAGGTTCCCTGCCAGCTGTGGCTCCTGGAAGCAGTGGCATGTCCCCTCTCTGGCTCCTTTGTGTAGGGGCATCCAGGGGCTCCACGTGCTGCCCCCTCTCCCCCCCAGCCCAAGCACCAGCTCCACAGCTCCCATGGGCTGGAAATCACGGCCAATGGGAGCTGCAGGGGCGATGCCTGTGGACAGGGTAGCGTGCTGAACCGACTGGCCATGCCTCCACATAGGAGCTGGGGTGGGGGGGAACATGCTGCTGTTTCTAGGCGCTGCTGAGGCAAGCGCCACCTTGAGCCTGCACCCCGATCCCTTCCAACACCCCCTGCTGCAGCCCTCCTCCCATACTCTGAGCCCCTTGGCTCCACCGCCCCAGCCCAGAGCGCCTGCCTGCACCCCAAAAACCTCATCTCTGACTCCACCCCAGAGCCCACAACCCCGGTGGAGCCTCCCTCCCTGCCCCCACTCACACCCAGGTCCCCTGAGCCAGCCCAGTGAAAATGAATGAGTGAGTGAGGGTGGGGAGTAAGGTGACCAGACGTTCCGATATTGTAGGGACAGTCCTGATTTTTGGGTCCTTTTCTTATATAGGCTCCTATTACCCCCCTACTGCCTGTCCCAATTTTTACACACTTGCTGGCTGGTCACTGTAGTGGGGAGAGTGAGCGACGGCAGGAGGGGAGGATGGCATGAGCAGGGTCAGGGCCTTTGAAGAGAGGGCAGAGCAGGGGGCAGGGCAAGGGAATTCCATTTTGTGTGAGTAAAAAGTTGGCAACCATAACATGGGCGGGGGGGGGGGGGGGCTGATGCCTTTTTAGCCAGCGGGCAAAGGTATTACCTGTTCTAGTTACAGTTTATCTAGCACCACATCTTTGGGGTATGTGATTGTTTTTTTTAACTGAAGTAAGCAGTCATGACCATTTTGCCCCCTTCCTCCCTCAAAAGAAATTTAGTTCCAGTTAGTTGAAAGGAACTCAGTTCAAGTTCTTTCTGTGCGCATGGGGCTGCGCTCAAAGTACAGATGAACTGACATGACACGGGAAGCCAGAAATTCCTGGATTGTACTACTTGCAGTCCTGCCGCCACTGCTCTGTGCCTCAGTTTCCCCAACTGTAAAATGGGAATAATTACCTACAATACTGAGGGCTTGTGAGGGTAAAAGTGGTGTGTGTACACATATGAAGAACGTAAAGTATTTATTATGATAGGCGGGTGGCACATATAGCATCTGGTCTCATGTAGGCACTCAAGACCTGGCACTTTTTGTAACTGGCCACAAGATGGCATCATTGTGCCTCCCATCCCACCAGCTGGGCACTTATCAGATGAAAGAGTAGGGTGCATGTAAGTGCTTAAGAAGCTACAGTTATACCATCCCCATCACAACAGTTCTTCCAGGAGGGAACCTTAATCAGCCCCTTGGGGAGACATTTAACAGACATATGGGTGGTGGGTATAAGAGGCCAGAAGAGTCTAAGCCTCCCCAAGAAGACAGCCCCAATCTCTGGCGTGTGCCACCGCTGAAAGGGTGGCTGAGCCGTGGCCCTGCCTACTCTCTGCCCCGAAGTCCTGGTCCCGCTAGGCCTCTTCCCCCTGAGCTCCCATCCCTCCTCTGCCCGGATGGGGACCTTGTCAGGGTGAAAGGCGAAGAGGGGCATGTGAGAAGCCAGCCAGGTGGGTGGGTGGGGAGGGAAGACTTGAAGAGGTACGAGTGGTGGGTTGGCAGGCACCTCAGGGAAGAGGAGCGAGATGTGGACAGGGAAGGCCTCGGGGAAAGAGAGTGAGGTGTAAGGGGTCGGCCAGTGGGGTGATGTGGGGGAAGAGGTGGGTGGCAGGGGACCTCGGGGGAAGGGGCCAAACAGGGCTGTGGCACATGGGCAGGGCTTCAATCTCCCCAAATAGAGACCTTACAAGCCAGGAATGAACAGACACTCTCTGGCCTGGGACAAGAAGCTGCTGAGAAACTTGACTTTGCATGTCCTGCTCCCCAACTGCTGTGAAGAAACATGAGAAAATCTGCCTTGGTGGTAAATATAGTGAAGAGAGAACTGCCTCTTCCTCTCCTAAGCTCCCCACCCCTTACACACACACACACAGACACACCCCCAACATTGACTCTTCTCCAGCCAATTGCCAGAAGCTATATAATCTTTTCTCTTTACCTATCAACATTTGCAGAGATGGGTCACTAACAATTCAAAGGCCCAGTAAAGTTTCTCAGCTGCTGATTGGCTGCAGAGCATTCACATTTAAATTCTTCAAGCCTGAAATGTGTATGGGTGTAAATCCAGAATGACTGCAGTGAGGTCAAAGGTGGTATGAGGCTGTATTTACACAATGCAACCGAGATCAGAATCTTCCTTCTCATTTTTACCTCTAAAGCGCTGCTCAGTTCTGCCTCTGTTAACGTCTCAAACTGGTCTTCTCCTGCTTCCCCACGGTCTGCCCCCACTAGTCTTCACTTGATGTCCCCTTGGTAGGGTTACCAGCTCGCAACTGTGAAAAAATGGGACGGGGGAAAGTATTAGGTGCCTATATAACAAAAAGTCCCCAAAAATGGGACTGACCCTTTAAAAATGGGACATCTGGTCACCCTACCCCTTGGTATCTTTCTCCCAGGCACAACTTTGATGCCACACCCTATACCTATACCTCAATCCCCTTGAGCACTGAATACCTTCCCTCTCTAATTCCCTTCTTGGCTCTCTTTCACTGCCTCTCAGCTGCACTGGCATCATCAGTAACCTCACTCCCATCTGACCACATCATTAAACAAATAACCCATCACAGATCTGGTCAGACTCCCTCTTGCAGGTTGCCTACTAAACGGCTGTGGAGAAACTCCAAACCTTTAGATCCCTGAGCGTTTTAAGGCTCCAGAAGCTGAACAGAACGCTACTGCCCCCGACAGTGGTGACCTTGCTGTCCCCTGCCCAGCCCCATTACCAGAGCTGACCCCGCAGGCTCCCCCATAGTTTAGATACACCTTTCTCCAGAAATCCACCAAAGGGCTGAGCCATCTGGGTTACTGCTTTACTCTCTCAGGGTTGCACAGATAGACGGCGGGCCCCCTCCGCAGCAGTGTCCCTGATCTTACGCTAATGAAAAATGGCCAAAGAGAGAGCAAATAGACTGAGTGCCTCCTTCACTTTATAGTATGCCAGTCCCTCTGACACGTGACTCATTGATCAGCCTACTCAGGTGATCCACAGGCCCGTACCAAGGTGACTTCAGTGCCAGGTGACCTCCCCCCTTATAAACCATTTCTCCTGTTTGAGAGCCAGGCTGTTGTGTAGAGTTATTCCATTTCAATGGTCAGCCATCTGGATTTACCATCCTGCTATTGTCAGCCTTGTACCACTACCCTTATGGAATTTCAGTCCAACCTGGCAGTACAGAGGTAACAGTGTAGGCAAAGAACCCCACAGCCAAGACGGAGTCAGCAGGCTGACACAGCCACAGATGAAGAGTTCATAACCTCACACAGCGCTCATAAATCATACAGATTTCCCCAAATCACCACACCAACATTAAAAACCAAACAAAAATAGAAAAGAAACATGGAACCAAACCAAACAGAACAATCTCAGTTCTCGTTGTCTTCCCTTGTGCCCTCTTATACTTCTCTATAAATCTATTTATTATTCTTGAGGAAGGGATTGTGCCTTTCTGGCCATACAGTGCACCTCATATTTATTGGGCTAATGTCACAGGATGGGAGGAAGGATCTTGGTTGCCAGCCATCAACTAGAGATATGTACTAACTCCAGCATGGGTTTTTGGCTTGATGCAGGAGTGGGGGAAATTCCCTAAAAGTGTATGGGGCAGGGGTCACCAGCCATCCCTTTGCCTCCGAGGCCTTGCCCCCATATCATCCGTTAGCCCTGAAGCCCCACCCCCCCCCCACACTGTCCCTTCTCCCCGACCCTCATGCCACCTGTTCCCCTGAGGCCCTGCCTCCACACCACGTTTTCCCACACAGCCTCCTCTCCCTGCTCATTTGCCTTTTGGATTGGTAAAAAGTGGGAGGGCATACCTCTCCCACTTTTAAAAGTGATGGGGCCTTGACCCCGCAGCCCTCCCTGTTCTGATGCCCCTGGCCTGATGCATGAATTACTGAATGAAATTCTAAGGTCTGTGTTATCACAGAGGTCAGACTACTAGATGCATACAATGGTCGCATCTCACCTTGAACTCTCTAAGTGTATCATGCTTGTCAGCATAGCAACTAACTAAAAGAGAGGGTCTAACCCGCTAAACTTCCATTAAAGACAGGTCTTAAACGCCATTGAATTGTACTGGCCTGGGAGGAGACCTGTGGATTAACGGACATAGAAAAAGGACAGTTGTTTTGCTATGAGAAAAGAGCAAAGACTAGTCCTACTAAGCAAGGGCAGTCAGTATATATGAGTTTACTGCTTCTGTTAAAAATAAACCATCAAAAATTGACTGACAAAGTCAGTAAAAAAAAAAAAGTCAGTGAAAGAGTTGGAAACATTTTCCCCTTAAGTGGGCCTATGCTTCTAGATGGATTCTTTTTTCATATGTGTAATCCAGATTTATGGCTTTTACTGGCTAACTGAAATGGTCAGTTTTTCAAACATTAACATGTGTGACCATTAACAAAGAGAGTCTTAAGATTGTTTTGAATTGGACCCAGTCCTACTTTGTAAGAGTTTTGTCATTGTTATCAGGAGAGCAGAAATGGGCCCTGTTTGAATACTTGATAATACATCATCTGATATTAGCCTTCCAAGAGGGAATATCCTCTTATGGTTCAATAACTGGTTAAAAGATAGGAAACAAAGGGTAGGAATAAATGGTCAGTTTTTACAATAGAAACAAGTGAATAGCGAGGGCCCTGAAGGATCTGTATTGTGATCCAGGCTGTTCTACATATTCATAAACAATCTGGAAAAGGGGATGGACCAGTTGGGGGCGGCAAGGGGCAAAATTTGCAGATGATATGTGGCTAGATAGTTAAGTCCAATGCTGACTGTGAAGCGTTACAAAGGAACCTCACTAATGTGGGAAACTGGTCAACAAAATGGCAAATGAAAATCAATGTTGATAAGTTCAAAGTAATGTGCATTGGGAAAATCAATCCCAACTATACATCTAAAATGATGGGGTCTAAATTAGCTGTTAACACTCACGAAAGAGATCTTGGAGTCATTGTGGACAGTCCTCTGAAAACATCCACTCAACGTGAAGTGGCAGCCAAAAAAGCAAACTGAATGCTAGGAACAAGTACGAAAGGGATAGATAAAACAGAAAAATCTCATAATGCTGCTATATAAATCCATGATAAGCCCACACCTTGAATATTGTGTGCAATTTTGGTCACCCTATCTCCAAAAAGATATATTAGAATTGGAAAAGGTACAGAGAAAGACAACAAAAATGATTAGGGGTATGGAACAGCTTCCATTTGAGGAGAAGACTGGAATTGTTCATTGTAGAAAGAGATGACTAAGGGGTGATATGACAGAGATCTATAAAATCATGAATGATATAGAGAAAGTGAACAGGTAAGTATTATTTGCTCTTTCATATGACACAAGAACCAGGGGTCACCCAATGAAATGAATAGGCATCAGATTTAAAACAAACAAAAGGAAAGTACTTTGTCAACCTGGGACACTCATTGCCAGGGGATGCTGGGAAGGCCAAAGTATAAATGGGTTAAAAAATAATTAGATAAGTTCATGGAGGATAGGTCCATCAATGGCTATTAGCCAAGGTGGTCAGGGATGCAACCCCATGCTCTAAATGTCCTTAAACTGATTGCCCGAAGTGGGGACTGGATGACAGAGGAAGGATCACTTGATAGTTGCCCTGTTCTGTTAATTCCCTCTGAAGCATCTGATGCTAGACACTGTCAAAAGACAGATTACTAGGCTAGAGGAACCATTAGTCTAACCCAGTGTTGCTGTGCTTATATTTATTATTAATATTAATTATTTGTATTACCATAGCACCTAGTATCCTTAGTCATGGACCCAGACCCCACTGTGCTAGGTGCTGTACAAACACCGCACTAAAAGGCAGTCCTTCTACCAAGGAGCTGACAATCTAAGTATCAAGGGATAAGAGGTGGGTACAGAGCAAGGGATGGGGGCACATGGAAACAATGAGACAACAGCGGTCAGGATGATGAGCTGCCATGGTCTCACCACAGCAGCTGCCTAACCATTGTCAAGGGTTATTTTTTGTAGGTATTCCGGCACAGGAGAGGTTTAAGAAAGGATTTGAAGGAGCATGATGGGGTGGCTTTTTGTTGTACATTTTTTCAGTGAAAAGGGCAGAATGTCAGTGTCATCAAACAAGCATATTATATATTTGCAGTATCTTGGTACTGTTATTCCCTCGATCTTGCCTGAAAGGAATCAGTCCCAGATTGAGAAGGGGGCTAGGAGAGAGCTGGGTAGTTCAGGGGAGAGTGGAGCTCTGAACAAGATTGAAAATGACAGGCTTTGCCTCTCACTTAAAGACATGATCTTGCACAGTGGGGAACTTCCTCAACTCCGGTCCCAGTCAGTGGGCATGGAGAGGAGCTCAGCACCGAGCAGGATGAAGCCCCAAAGGCTTTGAAATCAGAGGAGAAGTGGTGTCACAAAGATCAAATGCAGCCTCTTTTTTTCCCCTGGGTGAAGCCCCCGCCATGCAGGGGGAGATTGTCCATAGGCACACATAACACCTAACTCCCATTGAAAGTACATGCATTGGGCATCTGGATATTTGTTTTCCCTCACAGACCTTTCCTCTGGAGCCCTCAATATCCAGTGTCGCAGTTCGGTCACTACAACAGCTATTTAGTGCTATACTTGTACAATGAGAAATAACCACAACGCTCTGACCTTCACCTGAGGATCTCAAATCACTTTGGGAACATTTTTAGGTCTCATAATACCTCTCTGGGATAGATACAGTATTTATACGCTAATTTGGCAAAGTCAGCTGCCCAAATTCAGACAAAGAATTAGAGGCAGATCTGGGAAAAGAACCCAGAAGACCTGCCTCCAAGTCCACTGAGCTAACCAATAAGCAATGATGCTGATTCTGTCTCACCCAGAGATGAACTGGAAACTCTGGACCTTCAGAGTTTTCATCTTCTACCAGATTTCAACTGGGAACCAAAAACAGAGGGCCCAGACTCTGGATCTAGTCACTCCCAAACTTTGGAGAGGTCCAGATTGGAGGTTTGCAGCTCAGAATCATCTCTAGTGGATCAGATGTCCCATCTCCCCAGGACCAGCCCTTGACAGAAGCGATTCCCTCAAAAAGCCCAGTGCAGAAGATGCTGCTGTCAACCCACAGCCATGACGAGACAACCCCCTCCTGCCTCTACATTGTAGTATAAAGCTTCTTCCATCGCCTACCATGTGGGGCTGATCCCATAGGATATCTTCACTTATTGGGGCAGAGGGAATCTCACAGGTACTTCTTTGGCCTCCTGCCTCACGAATGCCCCCAAGGTGCACAGTTGTCCAGTGCAACCTCCGTACAACTGCTTAGATATTATGCAACATTTCCAAAACAATCAGCCATCTTTCTCCTCTGGCTCTGTAAACACACCTGTTACAAGCAATAAAAAGGAGCCATGCAGTCATCAAGTGGAAAATATTTTCCTCCTCCCCCTCTTTCTTCCACCTACGAGGTATGATTCTCAGGCTGCACTGTATGGATTTGATTTTTCAGCGAGTCACTTATTGCTGGCAGAACCTGCCTCCGCTCTCTCTCCCTGCTCACTGGATGAGTGACACTAATCAATGGTGTGGGAGGTAAGGAGGAGATTAGCATTGCTGTGATTGACAAGCCTCACTCAGGACAGCAGTGGATACCTGAAGACCCACGGGATAGATCTAGCCCATTGATACCACACCCATCACTGAAACAAATGGCTCACTTCATGGACAGAAACAAACAGGGTAAGTTACCGCAGAAAAAGGCCTAACTCAGTGACATTTTTAATCAAGAAAATCCCCTATATTACTCACAATATGTAATCAACAGGAAAATTGGTTCCTGCTGTGGCAGGAAAGATCCCTTGAATTATCTCAGCAGGGAAGCCGGCACTAATTTATCGCTGTTTCGTGCCAAGTCTTTTTGATGCGCTAGATGAATGAAGCTGATGCTTTGGACCTTGACTCTCTCATTTACCTTAAGGCCCTTTGCACCGGGCTGGCAGGGCCATGTAAGTGGGAACCAGGCCCTCGGTCTTGTGAAGCATGGCTACAGTCAAGAAAGCTGGTGCTGCTAAAACTGCTCTCTCTCTTTTCCTTTCTTTTGCCCACTCCCATCCCCGCTCAGCTCCAAAGTCTCGGCTGGATAGGAATCTCCCTCTCCTCCCTTCATCCCTGAAGAGCTGATGTCACTTCCAAAGAACAAGCATTGAAGCCCATTCTGCCTCATCTCAGCAAACTCGTGGGCTGAGTGCCTCTCACACTGTGGCTGGTGATATTGCCGTAGAAAGCAGCAAGGGCACAGTTTGCCTATCAGAAATATTTACTTCCTCTAACTCCATCACAGCACGGAAGAGGGGTAGCCAATAGCTGGTTAGATCAGAGACAAAAATATAATATAGACTTTCCTCTCCTTCTCAGAGGAGTGAGGTCCTGGAACAGCCTTCCAGTAGGAGGTGTGGGGGCAAATGACCTACCTAGTTTTAAGATGGAGTTTGATGCATTTATGAACCGGATTATATGATGGCATTGCCCAGCACTGGACTGGATGACCCTTCCCATCCTATGTCCCTGCATGGCAGCAATGTCTGTTTTCTCCACAGATCTAAAACACCAGGCTGGACAGAGGAGAAAGTCTTAATGACATTCATTTTATGTCACCAAATCAAAATAAATGTATTCCCCCTCACACACACCTTTTCTCCTGGATTCTGGCTAGGGGAGGGGAGGCAAGTGACACAGTTTCTTTTAGCTCTAAAGAGGAGGGAGAGCTGGAAGAACCCAGCTCTGTGTCTTTCCCCCTAGAGGAAATGGGGAATGAGGAGAGGAACAGATCCTCTTCTATGAACAAGGGGGCAGGTAGGGAACTACCAGCCCTGGACAATTCTTCTCTGCCCATCAGAGCCCAGTGATGCTCCACCTACTGGCAGAAAGCCAGGGAGGGCCAGAGAAGCAGCCCAGGGAGCTGGAGGCAGAGCAGTAGCTGTGCTGAGGCGGAGTGGATCTGGATCTGGAGCTGGGACTGGGGCTGGAGCAGTCTGGAGCTGGGTGTGGTGAGCAGCTCGGGAGAGTGAGGGAGGACCCTGGGCAGTAGGCCCAGCGCAGGGAGACACCCCCAGCCAGAGGCCCTTCAGGCCCTGGAGGCAGATTGTAACCCCAACAGGGCTGGGGAGACACTGGGAAGAAGGGTCCTGCCACCCAGAGCCTGAGAATGTGTGTCTTTCGCCAGAACAAGAGTCCGACCTGCAGCATCCCTGCAGCAGATCCAGGGCCTGAGAAGGGGCCTGGGACCTGTGAGGAACAGACTGAACTTCCCTGACATCCCAGAGATGCTGGTTGTGACGTCCCCGTGCCACAGAGCGGGGTGCCGGGTTTTCCTTTAACCTTTCCCATTTTCTCCTTATTTTTAAAAATTGGTTGCTGTTTAATAAATTGTATTTGCTTTGAATTGTACGTAATGATCAGTGGATCAGGGAAGCATCCGGTGCAGAGAGAGCACTCTGGAGTGGGGACACTCTAGCCCCTGCCCTCTGTGACCATGACATGTTTGGGGGTCAAACCCCCCCCCAGGAATCCTGGGGCCAGCCTTGTTGGGGTTATGAGCACTCTGCCACATGGGAGAGTGGAAGAGGAGCCCTTGAGATCAGGCAGGGAGTGAAGACTCAGATCCTTGCTCTAGCCCCTTTCACCAGTGCAGTGTATAAGCCAGAAAAGTTCCCCACAAGAGCAGGATCATTCCCTCACTTACACTAGTTTGCACTTCCTCTTAGGTGTCTCAGGCTGGCTTCCTGAGAGGCAAATGGACATTAGCTGTTTTGTGAGCCTGCTGGTTAACCCTTGCTTTCCTGACAGGATCCACAAAGCTTTCCAAATAGGTCAGTCCCTGCCCCTCCTGGGACCCAGATATACAATATACCCCATCACAGCAAGGTTACTTACTTAAGTACCTCTGCAAATATCAAGGCATAGGCCTCTTAAGTTGCTGTCTCTGGCTTACTGATCTGATGTCAAGAAACAAGTCCCTATAAACTCACTGACCAAACATCCCTGGTTTTCTGGTCACTAGCTCAGCAGCTTTAGCCATTTGGTATGATGTCATGGCCTCTGTGAGGTCACTGGCTTTACTCATCTAGCAAGCTAGGCTGATGCCTAAACAGAAGAGTCTCTAAGGTTCAGCACCTCTACTTTGTTTGGATGATGCCACTGCACAGGTCTCTGAGACTACTGAATCAAACTGCTGGTCCTTCCTTCAGTGGTTGAAAAAGATCAAAGTAGGAGGAGATCTTCCCCCATTCTGGTGAATGCGTGTTATTGTGGAGGTTGACATCATATAGTGAAGAGATACTTCACTATCTTGCCAGATGGGACATGGCTAAGGGAAAACAGGGCGAAGGGAATAAATGTGCTGTTCATGTGCGCGCATGCAGAGTGTGCAGTTGGGTAGGGGAAACAAACTTTGTCCACCCACAACCCCACAGTGGAGTGCCAGGAGGGGACAGGGTATTGACAGCCATTTGTTTTCCTTCATTCTGGTGAGGGGAAGGGGCAGGCTTTTCCCCAGAAGAGAAGGGAGGCCTAGAAATGGCAAACTCTCCTTTTTTCCCCTCTCTGCCCCCCTATAAGGGAGGGAGAGCCAGCAGGGGGACAGATCTTCCTGTAGAAGAAAGGAAACTGGTCAGAGACTCCTAGTTTGGATATTCTCCTAGCACTGGGTGGGCAAACTTTTTGGCCCGAGGGCCATACTGGCCTTCAAAATTGTGCAGAGGGCCGGGTAGGTAAGGCACCGCCCCCTATCTGACCCCCTCCCACTTCCTGCCCATCGACTACCCCCCATCAGAACCCCGACCTGTCCAAACCCCCACTTCCTTGTCCCCTCATCGCCCCCTCCAGAGACCCCCTCCATTCTGATTTCCTCTCAGAACCCCACCCCATATCTAGCCCTCCTGTATCTGTTCCCTGACTGCCCCCTCTCCAGCCCCCCGCCACACCCACCTTAACTACCACCCCGCAACTGGCTTAGCTGCTCAGCCGGGCGTGGGGCCCCGCGGCTCGCAGTGCTCCGCCTGGCCGCACATCTTGCTGCACTCGGCCTGGCACCTGGGCTGGGAGGGGCGCCGCGGCTTGCCGCGGTCATCCCGGCACCCATGGTCGGGAGTGTGGGGCCCTGGCCAGGAGCGCGGGGCCCCGCGGCGAGATGCGCTCGGCCAGGATCTCCGGCCTGGAGCATGGGGCCGCACGGTTTACCGCTTAGCCCGCCCCCCCCGGCCGCACTGGGCCCAGGAGCGCGGGGCCCCGCACCTTCCTGCACTGGGCCCGGCCAGGAGGGTGGGGGTGCATGGCTTGCCGTGCTCGGTCTGACCACCGGCCGGGAGCGTAGGCCCACGTGGCTTGCCACGTTGGGGTGGGGGGGGCAGTGCCCCCCCCCCCGACCAAAGCTTGTGGGCCGGATAAAAATGGCCAGTGTGGCACATGTGGCCCGCGGGCTGTAGTTTGCCCACGTCTGTCCTAGTAGGTGCTAATGCTGCTCCACCTACTGACAGGAAGGCTCAGAACCCCAGAAATGCCCCCAGCCAGACACCAACCAGCCCCTCCTGCTGCCCCTGCTTCACATTCTCTTTTCACCAGCCCATGAAGAGGTGGGAGGAAGTGGAGGGCTGGATAGCTGAGCTCTCCATGCCCAAGAGAGGGCGAGGAAGGGGAACCAACCTGTGAGCCCCTGAGGTCCTTTTTACTTTAATCCCTGATTAATGAAAAGATGTTAACTGGGAAAATAACAAACAACCTTTGTCCTTGTGTGAATGCAATCTCCCCAGGAGTGCATTCCTTTGCCCAACTGTTTGAACAGAAATCATGCGTCCCTATTTTCTAAATTTAATCAAGTGAAAATAAAGACCTCTCTCAGCCCTTTGAACGAGGAAACGTTCTCAGCTGAAACGCCTCCCCTGGAAAACCACTTATTGTTCCTTTGACTGGGAACCCCATTCAAAACAACACTGCTCTCTAATAAACATCAGACCTTATGTTGCAAAAACTGCTTATTTCCTTTGGAGTTTAGTCCAATATACCTCAAAGGACAGGCATAACTCAGTAGACTTCTGGAAAAACAAGATTTATTGCAAGCAATAAGGAGTCAGAAGGGGTTATCACCCAAACAACTGGCTCAACTCAATACATGTGTGAGGATATTTTATACCCCTGTGTTGATAAGGGAGGGGGACTTTCAATCCACTTACACAGGTGGGAACACTTAATGGCTATTACATCCATTGTTGGTCTTAATCTATTTCATTTACATGTCTGGTAAACAGGAGGTTCAAAACACTTAGGGATACTCAGACACTATGATGCCTGCACATCTGTGGCAGGGTGAGTGCAAGTTTAAAATGCATGTTAAACTAGGGGTCAATAGTACATATACAGGGAGTGAGATTATAAGTCTAAGGTTATTTTAAAATCATACTACAACATTCTAAGTTACATTTTCCTAACAATCATTTTCTTAACAACTCCTTCCTCTTTAAAGATGATTTCTTCTATATTCTATCAGGGAGCAGAGCTAGCTTAGCTCTCCTGGGTGGGGTTTGTTGACATAACAATGGAATACAATTGATAACACAACAAAACCACAATCCTATAACTAATACTATTAATACAAAATAGATTCCTCCCTTTATGAGAGGTTTGTATCCAGTCATCAACATTAGGCAACCATGACCAAAAATCAAAACCTTTTGTTTGCTTTATCCCATGCACTAGTTCCTTTAAGTTGTATAAATCCTTTTCAATGGAAGTTTTCTTATCGGTAATATCAAAACAACAAAGGCCAGTAAACTCAGAACAGCTGTGTCCCTGTCTGAGAAGCAGATAGTCAATAGCAAGACGATTTTGTAACATTCCTTGCCTGACTTCTCCCATTTCCTGGTTAAGATGGGCCAAGATAGAGGAAGTTAGGTTCAAAGCCTTGGCTACTGTGCAGGCTAGGTGGACTATATAGCATGGTAATTATGCATTGCCATTCCAGGCACGCCAATGAGAGAGAAAATGAGGGCGTCTGCTTCTCCCTCTGAGAATAGTGTAATGTCTGACTTACAGGAGGGGTCCAATGGTATGTTTCCCCGTCTATATCTTTTGGTGTTATGTTGGGGAACAGGGACAATAAGGGGTGCCACTCTCCCTACTGTGCAGGGCCCACCTGAGCTGTTAGCTGGTACATGTGAATAAGTGGTGTGCCCACAAAGGAAAAACCAGCCAGGGGGGAGAAGCATGGGTGTAAAAGCAAATGACTGAGTAGTGGTCTGATTACAGACCAACTCTTTGTTTGTAAGATCATGAATATACTGAGTAGCACCTTCAAAAGTGACACACTGGGCAGCTGGTGTTACATTTGCAACCAAAAATGAAAACATCTTGGCAGACGGGCTGCTCATTATTTGGCCCATTTTATACAAATCATCATATGTCATCGTTTTGGCAAAAATTTTTAAGTGTGTGTAATTTTTTAATGTGGAAGGGGTTGTACTAATGCCAAGAAAACATGTTTCCATAATTTTACCTACAGCATATGTATTTGGCAGGCAAAAGATAGATGAATTTAAGGCTAACCTTGCCAATGATACCCAAGTGTTTTCGTATGCTTGGAAACCTCTAGGGGTTAAATTATACATACTACATACAAAGACATATCCAATTAAAATGTGGAACACAAACATGTTACTGAACACGGTTAAGTCGGAGTCGCAGAGGATCCAGGCGAGTAACAGTCCAGTCGTCCTTAGGTGGAGTCTCAGGATTCCGGAGGAGAGGTGGGGTGTACTCTTTAATACGTGAACAATGTGTCCATTTGTCACTGTTCTCAAGTTTTACAGCCGTGTGTGTTGTGAGTAAAACTTGATAAGGTCCGTCCCACCTCTCAGACAAAGGGTCCTTTTTCCACTTCTGTACCAACACCTGATCTCCTGGCTGGAAGTTGTGGATAGGAGTGTCCAGGGGCAGACTCTGGAAGGGTGCAGCGAATCTGTGGAGAGAAGACAATACAGACTGCAAGGCAATTATATGTTCTTTAAGTTCAGTTTTTCCCACATCAAAAGTAATTTGCTCCCTCCAACCCGCTGGCAGAACTCTAGGAGGCATCCCAAACATTAACTCGAAGGGGGATAATTTTAATCTTCTACGGGGTATGCTGCGAATGCGAGTTAAGGCAAGGGGTAGGGCTTGGGGCCATTTTAAGTGTGTTTCAGTGCAGATTTTAGTTAACATGGTTTTTATAGTCCTATTCATTCGTTCTACCTGTCCTGAGCTCTGGGGTCTCCACGGGGTGTGGAGCTTCCACTTAATGTTTAGGGCTTCTGTCACTATGGTTGCAGTTGCTGCTACAGCTCGTAGGCAAGCCTGCCACCCCTTGGCTACCGGGTCCAGTACCTTTGAGTAATAGCCCACAGGTTTCCAGGTTGGGCCTACCGGCTGAGTTAGAACTCCCGAAGCAATGCCCTTATTCTCATGTACGTAGAGTCTATAGGGCTTATGCTCATTAGGAATCATGAGAGCCGGAGGCTGCATTAAGGCTGCTTTTAACAGTTCAAAAGCATGCTGATGCTCACTAGTCCATTTCCAATTTGTGAGGCCTTCCTTAGTGAGAGATTCATATAAAAGTTTAGCCTTGTTACCATAGTCTGGGATCCATAGTCTGCAGAATCCAGTCAGACCTAAGAAGGCTCGTAGTTCTCTAGGGTTGGTTGGGGCAGGCATATCTTGAATTGCCCTGATTATCTCTTTGCTGAGAGCTCGTACCCCCTTCTCAATTTCATATCCCAGGAAGGTAACCTTCGGTTGGCATATCTGGGCTTTTTCCCGTGAAACTTTATACCCTTTCTCCCCTAGAATATTTAGCAGAGACTCGGTTGCTCTTTTCCCCACTTGCAGATCAGGACTGGCAATTAACAAGTCATCAACATACTGGAGCAAGGCAATCTCTGAATGCTGGCTTTTCCAGTTTTCTAAATCTTTCTGCAATGCTGTTCCAAAAAGATGGGGGGATGACACAAAACCTTGAGGTAAAACAGTCCACATTAACTGAGTCTTATAGTGAGTTTCTGGGTCCTCCCATTCAAAAGCAAACAATTTCCAGCTTTCCTTTTCTAATGGTATTGAGAAGAAAGCATCCTTTAAATCCAACACTGTAAAAACAGCTGCTGCAGGCGGAATCTGTGTTAGAATGGTGTGAGGGTTCGGGACCATAGAGTGGTCTACAATAACCTTCTTATTTATTGCTCTCAAGTCATGCACCAATCTATAGGTACCATCTGGCTTAGGCACTCCCAATATGGGGGTATTGAAAGGGGATGACCCCTCCACTAGCCAGCCCCACTGCTTGAATTTTTCGATGAGGGGCTTTAAACCCAGACGAGCTGCTTTTGACAAAGGGTACTGTTTTACACAGACAGGGCTTTCTTTTTCTTTTAGTGGTATTTTCACAGGGGGTACAGATGTCGCCCTTGGAGGGTTTCCATCTGCCCATACATCAGGGTTTATTCCTTCTAAGGCTTCAATGTTCCCTGTGCAGGTAGTTGACTCCTTGTTAAAGAGGGCCATTTGATAGTTTGAACCCTGTTTTCCTGGTAGGTGTACTACAATCTGTTCTTGGAAAAAGATTTCAGCTTGTAGTTTGGTTAGGATATCTCGTCCTAACAAAGCAACGGGGCATGTAGGTGAAACAATAAAGGCATGCTCTAGCATATTGTCCCCGATTTTTGTAAGCAAGGGCTTATATACAGGCAGTTTACTCTGTTTTCCCTCAATTCCTTCTATTATTACGTTTTCTGCTTTCTTCAGCAGAAGGGGGTTTTGCAGGGATCATAGAATACGTAGCCCCAATATCCACTAGAGCTTTATATTCCTTGCCACCCACCCTTATCTGTACCATGGGATCTTCCCTGTAAGAGGGGTTTTGACTTTTCCAGTTAAATAAGTCTGTGGTAGTAAAGGGGGCATAGAGGAAAGATGTTCGGCCAGTGGGGGACATTACTTCTCGCATGGGGCAGGCTCGGTTTATTAAATCATGACTTCGGGTATTTGAGGCAGGTCCCGTGTGACGGCTTGGGGAAAGGGGGTCAAATTCAGCAATTATGTCACTGATTCCATTTGCTCCCCCTTGGGTGGGACTGTCCTCTGGTGTCAGGGGACTAGCCAGTTGAACAGGGCTAGTAACAGACGGAGATGGGCCAGTTGGACCACTTCCTGAGGGAATGGGGGTGGGTGGCCTATAATGGGGGGCTGATGGCATTACAGTCTCGACACAAGCATCCTCTGCAGGCTCGCAGAGAATAGCCGGACGAGGCTTGGGAACCCCTAGGCGCATTTGTTTACATAATTTAGAGGCACATTTAATAAGCCAGGGGGGCCGATCCTGACATACTGTTAGCCAACAATCAATATAGGGGAACTGGTCCGAGTGTTGATTTGTAACCACCGTTTTATAAACCTTAGTTGTGAGGTCTACATCAAAGGACCCTGAATCGGGCCAACCAAGACCGAACGTGGTCCATTCTAACTGACAAAACATAATCAACTCATCTTTAGTCATCTTAATACCATGATTACTCTTAAATTTACCAAAGTTACGTAACATACAACCCAAGGGAAAGGCGGAATCTTCCATTCGGGAGCGACCCGATCACATTGCTATACCAAATGATTCACAAGGAATCTACAAATGGCGAATTAATACAAAAGTACTAAAATCACCAAACAAATTAACAATGAGAGTAATGGAGATACTTACACCGCTCTGTTTCCCAGGCGCCTACCAAACTCCAGAAGCCTCTGGTCTTGCCTGATTTGTAGGGACTCACATTTTAACGTTCCGGGTATCACCGCAGGTCAGGTCGAGAGTTAGGACGGGCAAAAACTGCCCGGTGCGCACTATCCTTCCTCTGGTCGGTCTGCGGTGATCCCAAAGTCGTCCAAAGGCTGTCCCATCTGGGTCGCCAGAATTGTTGCAAAAACTGCTTATTTCCTTTGGAGTTTAGTCCAATATACCTCAAAGGACAGGCATAACTCAGTAGACTTCTGGAAAAACAAGATTTATTGCAAGCAATAAGGAGTCAGAAGGGTTTATCACCCAAACAACTGGCTCAACTCAATACATGTGTGAGGATATTTTATACCCCTGTGTTGATAAGGGAGGGGGACTTTCAATCCACTTACACAGGTGGGAACACTTAATGGCTATTACATCCATTGTTGGTCTTAATCTATTTCATTTACATGTCTGGTAAACAGGAGGTTCAAAACACTTAGGGGTACTCAGACACTATGATGCCTGCACATCTGTGGCAGGGTGAGTGCAAGTTTAAAATGCATGTTAAACTAGGGGTCAATAGTACATATACAGGGAGTGAGATTATAAGTCTAAGGTTATTTTAAAATCATACTACAACATTCTAAGTTACATTTTCCTAACAATCATTTTCTTAACACTTACATTCCCTTTCTCCACTTCGACAACTGGGGGAATATTTTCAAAAGGAGCCAAGTGATCTGGGAGCCTGAGCCTCATGGAAAGTCAGGGGGACGGACGGCTCTGCTGCTTTTGAAAATTTCACCCTTTGGCACAACGCTGAGAAACAAGCCCGGGTGAGAATTCACCCAGCCCAGGGAGAAAGCGCTAAAAGGACTTAAGCCACTGTTGCACCCACCTGATTCCAGGCTGCTGTAGAAGCCAGTGAGAACCCTTCCTGCCCCCAAAACTCACCCAACTGAGGGACTTGCAGTAGGGCCTTTTAGGACAATGTAAACAGCCTTGCCCAACACTTGTGGGGGATGGAGGGAGGAGGGGAATTCTCTCCTGTCTGGATGCAGGGTTCTGGCAGCTCTGCTGCACACTGCAGCAGTAAAAAGGAGCCATAAAGGAGAGAATCACCCCCTCCCCTACCCCCGCAGCCCACGCTCCTCACTATTTCGCCTTCAGTGTTTGGGTACAAACATCTCCTCTCCCACACTCAGTACCCAGCTGGCTACATCTTACAGAATCACTCAAGAGTCAGCTAAGGAGCAAAGTGAATGGGCCTCAGTCTAGCATCCCTAGAGCAGCCCTCCCTGAGAGTATATAGCAGGAACAACCTAGGCCAATATGTTCAACAGTGGCTGCTGATTTTTGGATGCCCAACGTGAGACACCTGTTGATTTTTGGAGGCTTTGAGCACCCACAGCTCTCTGACTTCAGTTGGAATTGTAGGTTCTCAGCACCTTTGAAAATCAACAGGCTGGGTATCCAAACCAGGCCCTGAGGCCCCTGGAACTGAGGGGACAATATTGCAAATTTTGGCTTTCCTGTCTTGCCCTAGGATCAGCTAGGGCTCTATGACTAGTAGGCAGGACTGTATGGGAGCTCTGTCCTCTCCAGCTGGCTCTTAGCAAGTCCAGCTGAAGAAACATTGTTCCTAAAATTACACAAATTATCAGTGCTGCTATTAGAATGTAACAGTTACTAGGTCTTCATGGACATACGTATTACTTATTTATAATATTAGCCAGGGCAGTGGCTGACTTCTAATGCATACAACCATACCCATTTTAGCTTACCAAACAGAGACAGTGCATGAGAGACAAGGGGTAGTTGTGTTAGGCTGTATCCACAAAAACAACAAGGAGTCCGGTGGCACCTTAAAGACTACTCTTTTAGCCTTTAAGGTGCCACCGGACTCCTCGTTATTATTATGATGGGTACAGTATAGCTATAGTATAGTTGCCTACTGTCAGCCAAATTCTGCCCTGGCCTTTATTTAGAATTGTAAGCTCTCTGGAGCAGGGATCATCTCTTTGTTTTGTGTTTATACTACCACAATGGGAGCCTGGCCCAATGACTGAGGCTCCTAGGCACTACTGCCACACAAGTAATGAATACATAAAATAATAATAGTCTGTATAAGATTCCAGGATTGTCAGTCTGAAGCTTAGAATGCCTGTTGAGTCAGTGTGACATGATAGACACTGAGAGGGCTTTGTTCCGAATATCACCAGGTTCAGTTATCACTGGGCTTCACAGTCTGTTATTGTTCAGTGTTTAAGTTCTCAGCCATCTTGAACGTATGAATTACACCTGTACAGTGAACAGCTACAGTAAGGCCTGTATCTATGTCATGCCAAGAGTCCAAGACCACTGAGATATCAGAGGTAACTCAACCAAACACCATCCTCACTCTACTGGTAATTTGCTTGCAACAGTTTCATTGTTTTATTAGGGAGTATGAGCAGATGGTGGATTACTTGGCCCAACTCCCATACCCGTGCAACACCAGGGCTTTCAGCGCCTAGTAATAATAATAATATTGGACTTTGTGTAACTGCACTGAAGTCCAGTGAGGTGCACAGCCTATGAGTCATTGTGTTTGTGCAAGGGGATAATGTTCATCTTGCCAGCTGTGTGCCTGGCTAGAATTGTTCTCTTCTATAATTGCCAAAATGTAGGTTTCTCCTGCTGGCAGCAGCTCATAAAAAGTATCTGAAAACTGCTGCCGAGCTCTGTCTACGAGCTCTGTCTCCAAGGAGAACAGTTCATCCCATCATGCGATTCCCAGGCAAACCTCCTGTCACTTGGCAGAATATGTTTCCACTCTGTGTTTATTTTCCTTTTTAATTTATTTCCTTTTAGAAACTTGTATTTCTTTGGTTGGCAGCCTGCCACTGGGACAAGAACAAAGTGTCCCCTTGCGTGTGGGACACTCGCCTGTATCAGCCAGTCAGAGAGCCACCTATCCTGTCACCACTCCCTGGTCAGTGCCACTTTATCAAAACACACACTATTTTGTAATCAACTTTTGTTTGCATTAGGTTTTGTTTGCATGATGGGTTTCTCATCCGTCCCCTACTTCCAAAGCAAGTAGAGGACGGATGAGGAATTTATACCCCATGCCACTGCAACAGGTTCTTGGGCTCCACCTGTCTGCAATCCCCTCCCGGTTCTCACAGCACTGTGCACTGATCTGGGAGCTGGGGTGCAGGAGGACTGTAACTCTTAAACCAGAGGTGGGCAAACTGCGGCCCTTGGGCCACATGTGGCCCGCCGGCCATGTTTATTCGACCCGCTGGTGTTCACTCGCTCCCCAGCTGGGGCGCCAGGCCAAGCATGGGGCGCTGCACGGCCCCATGCTCCCAGACCGGCCGAGCATGGGGAGCTCCACACCGGGGCACAGCGAGGCTTGCTGCGGGGCCCCACGCTCGTGGGCTGGGCGAAGCACCATAAGCCGCGGGGCCCCGCGCTCCCGGGCCAGCCAAGCGCTGGGAGCTGCAGAGCCCTGCGCTCTGGGGCTGGGGGCGAGCCGAGTGCAGCTCGTCAGCGGGGCCCCGCGTCCCCGGCCGAGGTGCCAGGTGAAGCACCGCAAGGCCCCACGCCGGGGTGCTAGGCGGAGTGTGGTTCACCACGGGGCCCCAAGCTGGGGTCCCTGGTGGAGCTTAAGGAGTTGTGGGGCCCCGCTCTGGCTGGAGTGCCCGGCTTAGCAAGGTAAGCAATGGGGAGGTGAGGGCTAAGGTGGTGGGGTCAGCAGGTGGTGGTGGTTAGGGTCGGGGGTCTAGGGAAAGGTCAATCAGGGAACAAATAGCAGGGGGCTTAGATGGAGGTGGGGGTTTCGGGAGGGGGCAGTTAGGAAATAAAGAGCAGAGGGGCTTAGATAGGGGTTGATGTCCCTGGGGGTGGTGATTAGGGTGGGGGGGGGTCTCCGGAGGGGGCAATCAAGGGACAACGAGCAGGGGTAGTGGTGGATGGGTTGGGTTTCTGAGGGGGGCAGTCAGGGGGTGGAAAGTGGATGGGGGTCGGATAGGGGGCAGGGCCAGGCTGTTTCGGGAGGCACGGCCTTCCCAACCTGGCCCTCTGCGCAATCTTGAGCGCATATGTGGCCCTCGGGTCAAAAAGTTTGC
Organism: Dermatemys mawii; assembly: GCA_007922305.1. Classification (NCBI taxonomy): domain Eukaryota; kingdom Metazoa; phylum Chordata; order Testudines; family Dermatemydidae; genus Dermatemys; species Dermatemys mawii. The sequence goes on from ML677350.1 coordinate 4,746,917, forward strand.
CCATTCCTGCCTTAAACTGATGGGATTTTCTAGGGCCGGCTGCCAGGAGGACATGTGTAGTCTGCATATCTCAGTTTAGAAGCAGCGTATATCTCCTAGGAAATGCAATGGTTTTCCCCGCATTGTTGGCACTGCAGTAGTTCAGCTACTAGATGAGGAGATAGCTTATTTTTGGTATTTCTGCAGAACTCCACCACCAGTCTGTAATGTACTTCTCTTCACAACCCCACCTTTAAAGTGGGGCAATGTATTATCCCATTTTACAGGTGAGGAATTTAGGCACAGAGACTAAGACCCAGATCTTCAACAGCATTTAGTTGCCTAACTCCCATTGGAAATCAATGGAGCACTTGAGTGTTTCACACCCTTCATAAATGTTGTTAAAAAACAAAGAGAAATTTTTGTAATTTTGAAAAATATGGTGACCTTATCTCACCCTCACTTCTGAGTCATCTAATCTAAATAATCCATCCACTCATCCACCCACTGGCTGGAATATATTTGTATAAATCATTAATCAAATACTTTTGAATAATGAACACATATGTAAGAGCCAGTGTCTGTTCATGGATAATTCGTTGATTGCTTGCTGCAAATAATTCACTGAGCTCCTCTGAAGACTCTCAAAATGGGGTCTAGTACAGGCCATCAGGTCTACCTTGTAATATTGATCTGCCTAAAGTGGAGCAGAGAACTATCCAACCTCCAAGTGGCATAGTGAGGGTGGGTGGAGGGAAGGGGGTTGGAAGTAAATGGAAATCTCCCCAAATTTCATAGACACCAATTTCAAAAGCCGGAAGGGCCCACTGTGATGATCTCTGACCTCTCTGATGCAGTGTAAGCATGCAGCAATTCACCCCTGTGGCGCCTCCTGCTGGTCATCCAGGGAACAGCTCTTTCAGCATCCGGAGCGCCCTCTGCAGGCCGATGTCCTGCTTGCCGCTGGCCCCGTGTCCCTTTGCCTGGTACTGCCCCCTGGCAGTACCCTCAGTCTAGCTCTAGGTCTCCCCTCCCTGGGGAACCACCAACCCTCTGAACCCCACCTTGACTGGTAGTAGCCTAGACTGAGGTGTTATCAAGCCCCCACTCCTGGGGCAGACTGCAGTGTAACCACCAGCCATCACAGGCAAGAAAGGTTTGGCCTGCTGCCTCTTCCTACCCGTTGGCTGCCCCCTGCAACTCCAGTACCCCTTCTAGGCCTCAGACTAGGCCCTGCAGCCTGGGGAGTTGCCACCTTGGAGCTCCTCAGCTCCTCTGGCCTTTCCCCCACAGCTCTGCTCCACTCCAGGTACCTTCTCAAGCTTCCCCAGCAGCCAGGCCAGTCTACCTCCACAGCTAGAGGAGGAGACTCTCTGACTGTGCACTAAACTCTGGGCCCTTTTATTAGGGCCAGCTGGGCCCTAATTGACCCAGCCGCAGCTGTGGCTGCTCCGCCCCAGCTGCTTTCTGTTGCAGCCCTCTGCTGGGCTGCCTTTCCCCAGCCACAACCCTTTGCAGGGCTGTTTTGACCCCATTTCTGCTGAAGGGGGCAGCCACCCTACTACTTGCAGACTTTGGGCATCTCATGTTCTACCACACAGACACTCTTAGAGATGGAGATAACCTATTCTGTCATCCAGTCCTTCCCACTACTAGCACAGAATTATTCTTTGCAAGTTAGTGTATATTCTAATGTTTATCCCTATCTAGTCCTAATGAGTCTTCAGTGACTTCCCTTGGGAGATTATACCAGTAGATACCACTGTCAGGAATTTTCCTCTTTTTAACTTAATTTTATTATTCCCAGTTAGATATTCCAACCATAAATAACTCTTCTTGACTAGTGTCTACATTCTTCAACTACTTGTAGCAAGTTTTCATACCATCCCCACCCTTACAGCATATTGTTTGCCTAAGTTGTACATATTTAGCTCTTTCAGCCTTTTCTAAAAGTCACTCTCTGTAGCAGCCCCGTAATCATTTTTGTGGCCCCACTCCCAGTCTTCGTTACCGATAACCATCTAGTAAAGCAGTATCTAATAGCCATTGCATAGTCCAGATGCTGGGATGGGCCCGTGACTGTGAGTGTGGGAGGGGAGTAAGCAGAGGATTTGGGCTGATGGTGTAAGGGGCTTTCCCTCCAGTTGCATCCAATGTTCCCTGAAGCAAGGCCTCTTCACCTGAACTCACCAGATGGCAATTCTGTAGGGAGTGAGAGAGTCTGGTGCTCGAGCCCTGAAGATGGGACAATAATGCTAAAATCTACTCACTTTGTCGGCCTGCAACACGGCTAGATCAAATATCCCTGCACCACATCTTATAGTTACTGCATGGAAGTTGATACCTTATATAGAACAGCAGTTGCACCTGCTTCTCTGTGAGTGTCTTACTGGAAGTATCATCAGTGAAAGTATGTTAGGGGGCTAATCCTTGTTTCTGAAGGGTTGACATTATGTTCCCATGAGGGCTAAGGAGAAATATATACAGGCACTAGTGTAGATCAGCTTCTGTGTACCTCACCCACTGCAAACTTCTTGTTGTCACTGTGAACTGAGAGAAGAGACAGTCACTATGGAAACCAGGGGGAAAATATACATTATAGCCCACTTCAGATCTATTTCAAGGAACCCTTTTCATCCAGTTCCTGGGCTAGGTGGATTACTATAATGATTTATTTTCTAAAGGATCCCTGGCCCCTCTCCAATCCCACAAATGTGATGGAGGAGTGGGGCCCATGCAAGGATTAACAGAGCTTAACACTGAATTAAAAAAGCAAAAAGAAGCATTTTCAGATGCTTCTTATAGGTGCAGAAGGACAAACTGAGGAGGAGACCAAAAGGAAAAAGGTGTCACTTCCCAGCAGATGGCACAGCAAAACCTCTATCAGTGATCGGCTATGGGTGTAACGGCTGAGTTCCTAGATGGCAACTGATGTCAGATACCCATCCAGAGGCGGTCCACAGACAAGGTCTTGAAATAACCCAGGCCTGCAGCTCTTTACAAGAACCAGGTACGCCAGCTTGGAATCAATCTGACCATCTCTTATTTGTGTGACTTCATCCCACCCATGTGCTTTCACTTCTCCCTTCTCACACCCACCTCTCCCTCAGCGTCTTTCCCCCATCTCCCCAAACAAACCTGCCATACATACTTTGGACTAGCAACATCGGCCACTAACAAACATGATTATTATTATTATAAAAGCATGCAACATCGGCATGATCCAAGCATGCAACATCGGCAACTAACAAACATTATTATTTATTATTATTATTATTATTATTATAATAAAAGCATGCAGAACCTACCAAAGCAACCACATCATCTAACTGCTGTCACCCTACCCTCCTCCCATGCTCTGGACATCTTTCCCTACATTATAATCTCCTTATCTAATGCTGTAAGCACCTCCGGGACAGCACCCCCTCCTTTTACTGGTCTGTAAAGTGCCTTGCACACTATGGGCACTGAAGAAATGCGAAATCATAATAGCAGTAATCGGGCTCACTGTTTATCAGTATCCAATTATTCCTACCTTGCAGGTGTGATTCAAACCAATGGAGAGTGATTCCACACACACATCAGCACCATTCCTTGGAATATCAAGACAACAGCACAGGCTCAACCACCCCAAAGGCTGCCATGAGGCCCAGTGTGGGCAGCTGGCCCTCAACCTAAATGCAGCCTTAGATCATGTGTTTGAAATTATTGAAACAAACCATTTTGATTTGTCAGGCTAGATTCACAAGGAGGTCTTGGGACCAGTCACAAAATTGAGGAAAAGCAGGTAGTGGTGACTGTGGCGCATGCCTTCCTTTTAGCCAATAGCCTGACGGTTAGGACACTTACCTAAAACAGGGGAAACCATGGTTCGGATCCCTGCTCTGGGTTTCAAGTGTTTCCATCCCTGGTGAGTAGGGTGATCAGACAGCAAATCTGAAAAACTGGGACAGGGTGGTGGGTCATAGGAGCCTATATAAGAAGAAGACCCAAAAATCAAGACTGTCCCTATAAAATCGGGACATCTGGTCGTCCTACTGATGAGTGTTCTAACAACCGGAGAGTGTGTTAAAAGGGGGACACCGCCTCCTCTGTGAATCTAGCCCTTCATGTCTTTTGCTTTTATTAAACTGTGTAACCCTTCTGCCAGGTGGAGCTGGCAGCAACCAGGGCCGGGTTCAATATCTAGGGGTTCCTTTTCAACAATACAACACAGACCTGGCTTGAGCTCCAACCCAGTAACCTGGGAAAATAACACACGACCCCTGGGCGCCTCTGAGAGGCAATACTTCCCCGCTCGCAAGCACAGTCTGAGTGTAGAAAAGAAACTTTTAATGAAAGGAGAGAAGTCATCCGACATTATTTAGGGAAAATGCTGCAAGCAGGATCCATAAACAAAAACTGTGAGCAGGACACCCACCCCAGAGTGTGTGGAGCAGAGCCATCCACCTCATGTTTTTGAGTTCTACAACCAAAAGATCCTTTACTGTGTCCCTCTCTGCTCCCTCGCCATAGCCCACTCACAGTGGTTGTCCTTGGTCAGTGAGGACTCTGGGTTAAGAGGCACATCTGTGTGAGTTCACCTCCCACCTGGGGAAGAAGGCACCTTGCTTACTCCACCATCTCAGAACTTGTTCTTGCTCGCCACTCCCTCCAGCCACAGTTCCCCTCCACTGGCTGCCTCGTCAGCTGCAGTTTCTTGCCACCTGGCTGCTTCGCCAGCCACTTGTTGCCTCACCAGCCACTCATTCTGCTCACGCCTCACCAGACACCCATTTGCTGGCCGTCAGTCACCTTCTGCTGTCACCTGCCTCTCTGCTGTGACTCCTCCACATCAGTCTTACTGATTGCAGGCTGGGCAGAAACACTGCCCACCCGTCCCTTCCCGAGCTAGTTGTCAGGGGAGAGTTCATTGAGACCCTACTTACAAAACAAATGGCTAGAAATACATCCCCCCACAGCAAAAATAAATAAAATCAACCTGACATTTTGTTTCAGGTTGTGAAACATTTCATTGGACCAGAAATAAAATTTCTGACTTTTTCAGTTCACTGTGAATTCTGATTATGTTTTTTCTTTGATTTTTCAGAACTGCCAGAGAACCAAAACAAACAAACAAAAAATCAGTTATTTGCACAGTTCTAATGGTGGGTCAGAGGGGATGCAAAAGACAATTTTCCTTCAGAGAGACCACATCTAATCCAAGCAGGGATGGAGAGTGTTTTCAGTCCATGAGAGGAGGTAAAGAGTGGCTGTCTCCCTGCCCTGTGGGCAATTTGGAGAGCATAGCTAGCTGCCTATGCTTGGGAGGAGATATATGCCCCCTTTTATTTGTGCTAGTAGCATAGCATCACAGTGTGTGACTCAAACAACCCAACCCCTTCTCAGGAGCTGCCAAAAAATGTGTGGCATTGTCAGAGGTCGGTCAGGGATGGATGTACATATAGTGTGAGTGTTCTGGAGAAAATAAAATGTTCTGTTCCTAGCAGGTCAATATCAAACATGAAATCTGAAAGGGCTATGAAAATCGGGAACCAGAATCCTTTTCTAAGACCTCAACTGAAGCCTCCTGTTCAAAATCACCTGACACCTTACATAAAAACCCTACAGCCTTTCTAATTACTCCTACTAAAAGCTAAATCACGCAGGACACTGCTAATAAATAAATCAGGTTTAATCATAAACAGTATACATATTTATAAAGAGTGAGAGAGACTTGATAATATAGGGTGTTACCATGGCACCAGGAATCAAACATTTGTGCGTTTTACATGTGAACGATACAAGGCGAGGATGGAATGACAGACAAGTGGAGACAGGATTGGGTCTCTCAGAGGCTATTTCTAGCAAATATCCGTCATTTTTTGTCACCTGTCAAGTTAAAGAATGAACTAGCATTCAGCCCACAGCTCCAGCCAGGACACAGCGAGATGGATACAAACAGGGGCAGTATGTGAGGATGGGGTGGAGTGGAATATGACAGGGCTGGTATGAGGTATATATATATATATAACACACTCATGGGAGGAGTAGATGCAGTGCTGTTACTTACAGTTTTAGAATCAGATTCTGCCCACAGCCATATATGCTCATCTCCCATTTAAGTCAATGGGAGTGCCATGCTCATATCTAAGGGAATACATCTGGCTGGCTGAGTGCACACAGGGCCCCACTACACCAAGCAAGAGATGCTAAAATAGAAAAGTCAGGGAGATAGCAGCCAGGGACCAGGGCAAGGGAGGAATGGGAATGAGTGACTCAACCCCAAATTAATCCCAGAGGCAAAATTCACCCTGTGCAGAGAGCTAGCACAAGGACTATGCTCTCAGGGACTTTAGTGGTGCCTATGCCCATCCTCTGTTCAGGGGCGAACCCCATCAGTAATAAGCAGGACTCTGGAATGAATGAATGGATGGTTCCAAACAGAGTTGGTTCCAAATCAACTCCCCACGTCCTCTCACCCCTGAATTCAGAGGAAGGTCCAAACCTCTTTCTATAATGGTCCAAGCCAAAATTCAAATCAGGTCCATCTCTCGTGAAAAACAGAGGGAGGGACCGTTGCTCTGATAGAGAGGTGGGGCAGAGTGAAGATTTATAATAAAGTATTCAGAGTACCTGTGACAGATTTGTGCTTGTTTTGAGACACAATCACACATGGAGCGTGAGCAGTCAGATGGGTTGGCTTTACAGTACAACAATTTCACTTTCAATGACTGTACATATTATGTAACCTTAAAAGTGAAAATACTTGGCAATTCTAGAACACAGACACGGTTTTCATTTCAAAAACACAATTGCCATCTGGTTTCACTTGAAAAAACAAAACAAAAACAAGATTAAAGCTATAATACAGAAGTGACATTTATGTCAATGGTTGTTAGAAATTGCCACCAGTACAGCAAAATTTCATCGCTCCCAGACTTTCTAAGATACAGCAAACCAGAGGTCATCTAATTGGCCAGTGAGAAGTGCATACCTATGTATAGAGTCCACCCTCAGTCTGGGGAGACTGGGTTAATACCATTATCCATTGAATGAAGTTGGGTAAACTGGAGCATTTTTAAAGGGTGCTTGAAAAAAAGACACATTTGTTTTCTCAGCAGAGGCTGAATGATAGGTTACTGTTATTTACATATATCCAATGCCTTCTCTGCGTTACTGACCAATTCCCTGGGTAGGCATGAGGCAAATCCTTCTTTACAAGTCCAAGTTCTTCAGACAGGAGAAGAACAAAAAGGGAACTTAAATGAAGAAGCCAGTCACCTTTCAGACCTCTGATTTCCTCAACTGTTTACAAGGGTAGCTTGGAAGTTTACTGTTTACATTAGTGATGCTGTGGAGGTCTGAGGAAGAGCCTTGCGTACGGCCACGGTGGGCATCCTCCATCAGGTGGGTGCTATGAACCCGTTCTTAAACCGTTTTCTTTAAGGCACTGCACCAACACAATGACTTCACTCAGAATGGCAGATACCCCTTCACTGGATAGTGCATTTCTCCCTCTCCCTTGCTTGGCCTTCCCTGAGAACTTTGGATTTGATGTATTTCAGGTCGCTGTTGACACTGGGTCGGCGAGCGAAGGGGGAGACCATGCCATAGGCATCCATCTCTTTGACCCGGCGCATCCTGAAGGATTTTTGGTGAAAGGCGTCGCCATACTGGACAGAAATTTTCCTGTGAAGGGCAGGGCTCATCTCGTGAGGTAGTTTGGCCATGCTGAAGAGGACATAGAACATCTCATCCACGTTTGTGTTCTTCTTGGCTGAGATTTCAAAGTATGCACAGTTCTCATCACTGGAGACAAGCTTCTCTGCTTCCTCAGAGCGCACCTTGCGGTAGATTTCACTATGATCATTTTTGTTGCCACAGATCACCATGGGGAGGTCAGCTGTCTCCTTGGTCTTATTCTTCAGGCAGGATTTGACTTCCAGGATCTGCTTTTGGATCCTCTTGACCTCATCAAAGGATTCTCTGTTGTCCAAACTGAATACCAGGATGAAAACATCCCCTGCAATTAAAAAGAAAGCCAGAGGACTTGTTCATTAGAATCCACCTCAGAGCAGTTTACATCCTTTCCACCAAAGAAGTCGGTCCAATAAAAGATATTACCTCACCTACCTTGACTCTCTATTTAAAACAGAGTGGATTTCCTTCCCCTACCCACCCATCATTCTTCCTCTTTGCTTGTTTCTCCTTTGATCCTATACACTCTCTATGGACACTAGTTCCTGATCACCTTCTGATTCACCTTCCCCCTTGTTCCCACAGCTGTAAAAATGTCTTATGACCAAAGTATTTCCTCAGTCATATCTTGTTGTCTTATCCCAGGCTGCATTTGACTTATTGATGTTGCCCATTTGCATCATGTTTTTTCAATAATCTTCTGACTTAATTTTTCTGGGTCACTCACTCCCCCATTTCCCCGAATCATTTCTCCTGAAAAACACCACCTGTGTAGCAACTCCTCAGAGCACAAAACAGTAGCCATGATGCCTCAACCTTTTCACTATACAAGAACAGGAGCAGCACTTGACCTCAAGACCCCAAGTCAGTCTGTTCAGAGCATCTGAGAAATGATTTTGAGCTTCCGAGAATCCAGTGCTCTGCTCCCATTTCACTCACTCAAGAGAAACAGTATAAAAGTGCAGATGACATAGGTCCTCTGGTATTACTTACAATGCTGGGAAAATCTTTCTTGTACAAATATAAGATAAAGCAAACCAACAACCTGTTAAGTGCAGTTTACATGGAACTGAGAAAGAGATCTTTCATGGACCCAAGCTTATCCCCACCCACATCCTGGAGTTTGGCACTTGCATCATGTAGGATCCAGATCCTGGTATCTAGCACTACCTTATAGACTTAAGGTGTCATTGGATAAATAGTAGGGCAAGTAGGACTAAGCTCAGGTGGGCTGTGAACTTTGGCTGTATACTCATCCATTTACACACCCAGTCTAATTTTCAAAAGTGATGCACGCACAGCAGCACCCACTGAAAACAACAGGAACTTCTAGCCGATCAACATTTCCAATATGAAGCCACCATTCTTCTAATATGTGGTTTACCTCATTCTGGGTGACTATAGGAGAAGGCAGAAATAATAAGAGTGGAGGGAGTGACTTTAGGGAGAGGCATTCCACTGGAATTTTTAATTGTCCAAAAGCAGGGAACCAGTTAAAATTTTTTTAAAAAAACTTGTCAAGTCATTTTTTAATCCCTCAATGTATATTTTACATTTGTATTACATTGCTTGTTCATAGTGATGACAAACTTCCTCTTTCTCCTGACGTTCATTATACCTGTGAGATTTTGATTTTACCATTCACTTGTCACCGCAGTAAAAAAAAACACAAGTTGACAGTATTATACACGGGGGCTGAGAGGAGGAGAATAAATTAGGCAAAGAAACCCAAATTTTAGAACGTCTCCAAGTTGATTCCTGGGTGAGTGATGCATCCGCTGATGACATTTGCAGTGCTCCAGTCAGGGAATGTCACTGGGGAAAAGATGCGTCTTTATAACAAGCTCCATCCCATTACCCATCTTTCCCTCTATCTAGCTCCCATTTTTTCCTCATTCGCCATATAAACTAGGGCTCTGTTAGGAAAGAGTTGTGTCCAGGTTATTATTGTCGAGCAGAGATCCACAGTTGGAATCCTTGACCCACCAGCCCTCAGTAGGACACACCTTTCTTTCTCACCCCTCACCCCTCTCACCTGTCAGTATAGAAAGCCTCCTCATTGCGGGGAAAGGGTGATTCCCAGATGTGTCCAGGATGTCCAGCTGGTACATGTCTCCCCGGATGTTGTAGACTTTGCGGTGAAAATCCTCAATGGTCGGAGTGTACTGGTCCTCAAAGCGGCCAGTGAGAAAGCGTGAGACAATGGAGCTCTTGCCCACCCTGGAGGCTCCCAGCACCACCATGCGGTAGGAGTTCTTGGCTGGCACGCTCAGGGTGCAGTTCCCACTGGACACAGTCTTCATCATTGCTTGGTGCTGAAAGGGTCAAAATAAAAGCAGGCGGGGGTGGAGAGAAAGATAAGAGGAATGAGGCTGGAGTGGAGAGACCCCTGTGTTTTCTTACAACAAACTCAAAGAGCACTGTGGATTGTTCCATGATGTAAGATAGAGCGTTTGGTTCTGGTTAGCAGGTCTGCGTAGCAGATGTAGGAAATCTTGATAAGGAAATTACATGAGGGAAACTGCCTCATTTTTTAGCCTGGTTTAAAGAGAATTTTGTTTCTTAAGTCACATCAAAATGAAGAAATTTATATTTGACCATAAAGTTTTGAACTACAATTTGCCATTTTGTTTAAACACTCAGGGCTAATTTATCAGCTTGGCTTTAGCCATGACTCCAGTTCCATGCCCACAATTTAAGTCACTTAGATATTTGGGGCCTGATTTTCAAAAGAGCTCAGTTCTCATTTAGACACCTAAACGAAGCAGACAGGATTCCAGAAGCACTGAGCAGCTCCCATTAAGATCTAGCCACTCCCTTTAGATGATTAAATGGGAGCTGCTAACAGTACCTGCTTTCTAGGATCAAGCAGATACTTAGAGTCCAAGTGACCTAAAGTGCTGGTACAGGTAATTGCAGGCATGGAGCTGCATCATCAGACACTAGCTTCAAAGGCTTGGGCCCAAATGTTCTTTTTCAAATTCTGACACTAGATTTTTATCCAACAAACCTCTTATGCCAGAGCTCCTCAGCCCCAAACTGTTAGCATCTTAAATACTGCTGCTTTGCAGCAAGATGGCTGGAGCTGCAGAAATGCTGGTTTTGTTTTTCATGAATGTGTCACTCTATATACACATGTTAGTCCTCGTTCTAGCAGTCCTTGGCTGTATTGAGAGAAGTGAGGGACTGTGTGGGAAGAGGGCAGCTTTCTGATGTAACCAAAGGGCAAGATGAATACTAAAGTGAGTCTACAGGCCCCGGAGATTACATTTTGACACAGCATAAAAATATAGGTAATCTTGATAGAAGAACATGGATTCCACAGACATTTTTCATCTTTCAAATCAAATATGTTGTGCACAGAAAAGAAAAAGAGAGGCACACTGTGGAAAACTAGTTGTCATAGCATAGCAGACACATTTGGACAGTTTATTTTGGTTACTAGGCGCTTAAGAAAGAAATGTCAAGTTCCCACTGTGCTGTTTATTAAATGTAGGTGTTGTTTACTGAATGATAGGTTTTGAGTATTTTTATATATACTGAGAGATTATTTCTGGGTACAGACCTAGATTCCTATCCTTTCCCCATGTGAATTTCATCTCCCAAGCCTTTATGTATCTGGTATTTATGCCAAGAAAATCACTTAAAACGTTTTACATGTGTTAAGTACCAAGCAGACGTAAAAAAATATTCTTTGTAAATAAAGAAGCCTGTAAGAAGTCCGAGCCAGCATCCCTACCGGTTTTATACTGTGGCTTAAGGCAATAGCAGAACATCACTACTCATTATTATTGTTATTTACTGAGCATTGACAGCATTTTCAGCTCTATAAGTAGCATAAAAGAAAATGCAGCACTTGCCCCCAAGGCAAATTATAATCTAAACTACACTCAAAGGGGATTACATCCTAAATTACAGCCAGGCAGTAAAATCAGGACTTAATATTGTGCACATGTAGCATGGGTCCAATTTTGTCGATGTGAGCGCTGTGCCAGGCTAGGCTGCACGCCATCTAATTTGGAACAGGTTGTACCTTTTCAGTGCAAAGTCACCAATTTTTCTCAGAAACACCAACATCCACTGGTGTTCACTGGCCCTTGGACTCTGTACACTAGGAAGTGCAGGTCCTAGGGTCTACGCACCAACTGGATGGGGACTGACCTCTTTTGGCAGAAGTTCCCCCACCTCATCATGCTCTGAGTTTTGTTTACTAATGTGGGATATTTTAAAAAGCAGAATCAGTTATGCCAGACAATCCTTATAAAAAAGATTGACATTATCCTGCCTTAATGGTCCAATGCTATACACAGGGCCAAATCCTCAGCCGGTGTACACTGGCGTAGCTGCTGACTTCAGTGGAGCCATGCTGATTTACACCATCTGAGAATCTGGCCCAGTATCTTGTAGCTGTGCTGAGTACTGTTAGAATATGGTAGCGTTCTTCAAATATGGGAATCTATTGGTGTTATCTGACGTGTTTGGTACAGCGCCCAGAATGACAGGGCCCTGATCCTCACTGAAGCCTCGGGGTGCTACCAGAATAGAAACTAATAAATACATAAATATTGGACCGAGAGGCAACTGCATGAACTAGCGGCAAATCACAGATCTACAGTCCATCAAGAAAGCAAGCAGGAGAGTGTCTCATCTCAGTGAGTGGGAGGAGAATGCTGCATCTATCATACAGACATGCCAAGCTGCACGTGTGTATCATCTCTTTCTATAGTTGAGTGTGCGGAGGAAATATTTAAAGTGGTCAAAGTAGGTGATTATCCAACTCTAATGGATAACAATATAAAGCGGCCCTGAGAGGTGGCCCACCGCAGGGGTTCTGGGTGCATGGGGCTGAAACAGAGGCTCTTCAACTGAGCACTGGAGGAAATGTTAGAACATTGGGCCAGATTTTCAGCAGAGCTTTGTTGGGGTCTGAGCATTGGAATATCTAGCCCCAGTTGTGTAAGACATACAGCTGAAAAGCTGGCCCCGAACCCATAATGACCCTATATAAACCCTAAAAACTGATCTTGGTCCTTCCGAGCATGCTGAGAACAAGAAGCAAACAACTGAACCGCGGCAGAAGAGTATTCTTTTAGTTTGGGGTCTGGTTGGACCATACACACGTTGTCAGTTTCATTTTACATGTGCAGGCTTTTCACGCTGCTCTGGATGTGTCATGTCACTTGATTGATAATACTCCCAGTACAATGCTCTGTCCTGTCTCTCCCAAAATGGAACAGCACTCATTCCTTCACTGAAACTAAAAATAATCCACTTTCTGTCCATTCTGTTTAGCACAGGACTTTTAGGAATTTTTCTTTCATATTCATCCTAACAATCAGGTCTGAGAGTCTGCAGAACAGTTTCGCTTGGGAACTGGTGGGAGCCTTATGGCTTGGGCCAATTAACAAGCTTGAGGAAGCATGGGAGAGTGCACAGTTGGGAGCAATCCTAAAACATATGGGCCTTCTCTAATTTCTATACACAAAGGCTGGGGCAGCTCCAACTTTTCTCTTTCCTCTCAAAGATGCACTGGCCATTAAAAATACAATAAATCTATACCCCCTTTGCATCTCCACAGCACTTTCAATCCAGAGATTTCAAAGAACTTTTTGTTAATTTCTCCTTCAGTGTACTCCTGAGAGAAAAATATTATCATCCCTATTTCACTGAGGAGGAGAGAATGAGGCACAGAGATGCTCAATGACTTGACCAAGGTCAGACAAGTAAGCAGCAGAGTGGGGAGCAGAACCCAAGTCTCCTGGCTCTCAGAGTGGTCCCAATTCCAGTCACTAGGCTACCCTGCCTGCCAGCCTGAGCAGGGCAAAACCTTATTGTGCATGCACTTACACTTCCCTTCTCTCATATGTGGCTAGTTTATGAGGCTTTGACTGAAGGGTGTTTGTGCACAGGAGAGGTTAGGGGAAGTGACAGCTGGAGGCAGATCTCCACCAGCACACCTAATATTCATTTAAAATGTCACCTTATGGTGCCCTTGAGAGGTTGGTTCTGTTTGTCAGATTATTCCTTTAAGGGAGCTCCCATGCTTTGCAGCCTGCCTTTGGTCTAGTGCACAGTAAATAGATTCTTTCAGCACTTCTCATTCCTGTAGCTGTTATTCATTTAATTGCCTCCGCTGCGCACCTGACTTGCAGGGTGTGGCATAACCTGGAACCTTCATTTGTCTTTCACGCTCTTCACATCACCACAGCTTCTCTCTGCCTCAAACCTTTCTCCTCTCTTACTCAGAGAAAGAGACCAAGTTCAAGTCCCCTGCGGGGTGCAGGGAGCCATACATGGGGAAGATTAAAGGTAGTAAAGAGGAAACAGAAAGAGACCACACGGTTATTAACTAAATAAAGTAAAAATCAATCACAAGAGGACAAACAAACACCACCATTTGGTTTGAATGTATGACTCTTCCTTCAAGTTTATTAAAGGTTTTAAAATAGATTTGTTCCCTGCTGCATCCTTAGCTTCAGGCACTGACTTTAGGGTAAGAAAACACCTGATTTATACTATTTTTCACTTTTAAAGCACCTTCTGTCCAATGATTTTAAAATGTTTCACAAAAGGTAGGTATATTTAAAACTATCCCTATTTCTATTAAACCAAGGCACAGACAGCTAAAGCGACTTGTCTAAGGTCACACTGTGAGCCAGGGACAAGGTAAGATTTAAAACCAAAGTCTCCTGACTCCAAAGCCTTGCTCTAATCATTAAACAATGCTGTTTTTTTGCAAATTTAAGACTACATGATAATGCATCTGCCTTTGCAAATCCACACATGCACTGAAGAGATCATGCCTAAATTCCAGTGAGGTGGTGAAAAGTCTGATCCTATGCACCGGTTACAGAAAAACATAACGAAGATAGAAAACCTGATGCCTGGAGCTTTTACATATTAGCTTTCAATACCCAAATTCTCAGTATTACTGCACGCAATATGCTCCCTACTACTGACTATACATAAAAACATTCTGAAGAGCCACGGTTTACAGTCACCAGTTACAGTATTTCTCTCTATATACTAGTCCTATATGATTTATTGCACCTAGGCAGAAGCAAACCAAACTGTGCATTGCAGACCTGTCATTGATTAGAAAATCCTGGAGTACCTTTCATTTTCATGCACACTGATATTATTTCTGTAGGGTGTTTTTCTCCCTTATTGCTTTAATTCCAGGTTTAGTGCCTCTCCCTTACCTTTCTTTGTTTGGAGGAGAAGTCCTGAATCTTAGTGCCAGGGATGAAGCTGTCCTGATGGTTTTAATCAGAGGCTGCTGCTGCTGCACCTTTCTGGATCCCAAATAGCTGGGCTGGGCTCCTCTCCACCACTTTGGACCCTAGCTGGACTGGGAAAGACCAGAGCTCTCCAGGGGCTGGTTCCCCATGGGTGATCTTTATTGGGTCAGAAAATTGACATGATCCAAAGTAGGCTCTCTGTACCAGAAGTAGTTCTTCCCCTATGAAGAGGTTTGCTCTTCTCCCAGTAGTCTCAGTTCACTTGTCTCCCACACACTTTCTTGTCTTGCAACTTGTAATTCGCAGATTCATTTGGGTGGAAGAGGCTTCTGGTGCGACACCTAGCTGTCAAGGCTAGTGTGTGCATTCAGCTGACCCATAGTGAAATAAAGAGGGGTAAGCAAATTAGGGATCAAGGGAGGGCTGGGAGTTTCTTATCATAGCAGGTTTGAAAGTACAGCCTCACTCTTCCACTGCAAAAAATCCTGGCAGATAAAACAGATCTCTCCCCCACCCCATCTGAGATTTGTTTAAAAATGCTTTGCTTATTCTTTAAATTTTAGAATTTGTCTATTGATTCTTCCTCCCTGCCTCTCTCTCTGTCTCTCTCCCCCAGCAGCCGGTAAATTGCGGGTTTTCCTTCGGCAGAACTCGCAGATAATTGGCTCACTCCTCCCTTGAAGTCAGAGACAGTGGAAGAAGAGTTGCCAAGGGGGTGGGATCTTATGTTTATTGAAGTGCCTTTTTTAAAAAAAAAAAAGCCCACAAACTTCTTTCACATTCCAGATTGCAAATTCTTTTCCTTTCCACAAGAGACCTGCGCATATGTGTGTGAGAGAGACTTGTCACTCCTATTATATTTTACTCTCTGAAAACTCATGTATTTTTTTAAAGCACTATTTTCTCCTTCTAATATTTCCCTCTAAACAGAGATGGTCTGAGTGGTTAACCAAATAGGGATTTTCTGTTCCTAATTTCTATGATTCTTTTGAGAGGTAGCATCCCCTGCCCCAAGACACTTTGCAGTTGTTAGGAGTGCTCCTTGGTTTTGATCTAGAACTAAAAAACCAGGCTACAAATGTTAAGTGGCTTGCAACTTCATTTTGATCTGGATCAATCCCGAGACAGTGCTAACTTCCCATCTAAAAGCTGTGGTCCAACCTGCTTTCTTATGGTTGGATTCCTGACCTCTTCTTGCTGCAACAAGACCACTTTCTCCATAGACTGCGTATGGGCACTACTGCTGCTGGCAGCCCTGGTTTGTAACTACTCCCCTTCCCCACCAACCCTGTAGCCACACCCCTTAGCTCTATGAATGACTAACCACTTCCTAGGATGAGGACTGCTGGTCATACTCACCCACCCACAGTTGAATGTGCATGTAGTATTCCTGAGGGCATTCTGTGCCAAAAAAAAAAAAATAAATTTTGCTCCAGAAAATTAAAAATTCTGTGCACAATATTTTAAAAATCTGCAAAATTCTGAAAAATGTATTTGTCAAATAAATGTGGAGGCTCCAGCATGGCACTGGGGAGCCCAAGGCACTGGCTGCACAGAGGTGGGAAATCAAGGTGCAGGTTCCCCTCCCTCCCTGGACACAGACTCGGAGGTGAGGCTGCACTCAACTCTGACACAGCACAAGGACCTGGCTTGCCCCAGAAACACCCCGGGGGCCTGCCTCTCTCTGTGGAGCAGGCAGGCTCAAAAAAGGAGGATCCAAGTGTGGATGGGGCTTAATGTGGAGGGATCCAGGTGTGGGTTGAGAGGGTTCTGTGTGGGGCAGTCTGGGTGCCCGCGACTCAGTGGTGGATGCTGGTGCGGCAGGGGGATCTGGATGCGCGGGGCTTGTTGGTGGGTTCTGGGTGCAATGGTAATGGGACTCTGCAGGGGGGTCCAGGTGAAGGTGGTTGGGGCTCAGCGGGGTGGCGGGGGAGTCTCAGTGTGTGGGGCTCAGTTGGGGGATCCAGATGGAAAAATCTGAGAGTGGGTCTGATCTGGCCCCAGACGCTGTGCAGGGGAAGAGGAAGTCCCATTCTCCACAGCCCAGCCGGGACTAGCTGCTGAGCCTGCCGCAGGGTAGAAGTCACTAGCTGGGTCTTCCACAGTCCTGCCTCCTCCCCCACAGTGATTTGCCTCTCTGCCAGCCGCTCTGGGCACACAAAACATAGTGCTGGGGAGAGTTGCATGAGCATTCTTGTGGCTTCTTTTGCTTCCCTGTCAGAAAGTCATTCTGGGGAAGCAAAGAAATCTGCAGGGAACATAAATTCTGTATATATGCAGAATTCCTCCAGGAGTAACGTAGCTGCTCTTTGTCAGCTCCTCGGGCTCCAGCCCGGGGCTTGAGTTCTCAGTCATCCCTTGAAACTCCTGTATGGTAGAATCATAGACTCACAGGACTGGAATGGACCTCGAGAGGTCATCAGTCCAGTCCCCTGTACTCATGGCATAACTATGTATTTTCTAGACCATTCCTGACAGGTTTTTTTTTCTAACCTGCTCTTAAAAACCTCCAGGGATGGAGATTCCACAATCTCCCTAGGCAACGATGGCACCATACAATAATGGGGGATAAATCAGTGCATCAGTTCAGCTCCCTGCCTAACCTCCTCATCTGGGGTGAGAGTAGGGTTGCCAGCTTTCTGAGAGCAGAAAACCAAACACCCTTTCCATGCCCCCTACCCTGCCCCTTCTCCAAGGCCTTGCCCCTGCTCACTCCATCCCCCGTCCTTCCTTCGCTTGCTCTCCCCCCACCGTCGATCACTTTTACCAGGCTGGAGTGGTGGTTTAGGTGCAGGGTTGTGTGGACTCTGGGGTGGAGCCAGGGATGAGGGGTTTAGGGTGCAGGAGGGGGCTCCAGGCTAGGGCCAAGGGGTTCAGAGTGCAGAAGGGGGCTCAGAACTGAGGTACTGGAGGGGCTGCAGGCTCTGAGAAGGAGTTTGGGTCCAGGAGGGGACTCAGGACTGGGGCAGGGTGTGGGAGGGGGTACAGACTCCGGGCAGCACTTACCTTGGCACATCCCTGGGGCTCCTAGATGGAGGCATGGCCAGGTGGCTCTGTGCTTTGCTCCCACCCACTGGTCATGGTTCCCAGCCAATGGGATCTGTGGAGCCAGCGCTCTGGGCAGGGGCAGTGTGCGGCACCTCCCTGGCCTCCCTTGCACCTAGGGGCCACAGAGGGACTTACTGGCTGCCTCCGGGAGCTGCGCAGAGCCAGGGCAGGCAGGGGGCTTGCTTTAGCCCCGCTGCACCACCGACCGGACTTTTAACAGCCCAGTCAGCAATGCTGATCGGAGCCACCAGGGTCTCTTTTCGACCAGGAGTTCCAGTTGAAAAATGAATGTCTGGCAACCCTAGCTCAGAGGCCTGCAGTTGGCTGGCTGTCTAATTAGTCCCGTCCACTGCACCTGGGAAAAAGATGGCAACTTAATTGGCAAAAATGAGTTTAGTTAAACAGAAATTAAAAGGTACAGTGACTAGAGTGAAATCCCTGCAAGCTGCATGGACACTTTTCAAAGACACCATAATAGAGGCCCATCTGAAATGTATACCCCAAATTAAAAAACACAATAAAAGAATTAAAAAAGAGCCACCGTAGCTTAACAACCATGTAAAAGAAGCAGTGAGAGATAAAAAGGCACCTTTTAAAAAGTGGAAGTCAAATCCTAGTGAGATGAATAGAAAGGAGCATAAATACTGCCAAATTAAGTGTAAAAGCATAATAAGAAAACCCAAAAAGGAGTTTGAAGAACAGATAGCCAAAGACTCAAAAGGTAATAAAAAAATGTTTTTTACACACATCAGAAGCAGGAAGGCTGCTAAACAATCAGTGGGGCCCCTTGATGATCGAGATACAAAAGGAGCACTTAAAGATGATAAAGTCATTGCAGAGAAACTAAGCAAATTCTTTCCTTCAGCCTTCATGGCTGAGGATGTTAGGGAGATTTCCAACCCTGAGCCATCCTTTGTAGGTGACAAATCTGTGGAATTGTCACAGACTGAAGTGTCATTAGAGGAGCTTTTGGAATTAATTGATAAACTTAACAGTAACAAGTCACCAGGACCACATGGCATTCACCCAAGAGTTCTGAAAGAACTCAAATTTGAAATTGCGGAACTATTAGCTATGGTTTGTAACCTGTCCTTTAAATCAGCTTCTGTACCCAATGACTGGAAGATAGCGAATGTAATGCCAGTATTTAAAAAGGGCTCCAGAGGTGAATGCAGCAATTACAGACCTGTAAGTCTAATGTCAGTACCGAGCAAATTAGTTGAAATGACAGTAAAGAATAAAATTGATAGACACGTAGAAGAACATAAATTGTTGGGCAAAAGTCAACATGGTTTCTGTAAAGGGAAATCATGTCTTACTAATCTATTAGAGTTCTTTGAAAGGGTCAACAAACATGTGAACAAGGAGGATCCAGTGGCCTGTGTACTTAGATTTCCAGAAAGCCGTTGACAAGGTCCCGCACCAAAGGCTCTTATGTAAATTACATTGCCATGGGATAAGAGGGAAGATCCTTTCATGGACTGAGAACTAGTTAAAAGGCAGGGAGCAAAGAGTAGGAATAAATAGTAAATTTTCAGAATGGAGAGGGGTAACTAGTGCTGTTCCCAAGGGTCAGTCCTAAAACCCACAGCAATTAATTGGAATGGAGACTACTCTGCCTGAATTCTGTGAGCATTCCCAGCAGCATTTCCCCAGGGAGGGAGCTAGCTTTGCAGCCTGGATTCAGCCAAAAGAGGGCGCTATAAGGTAGGTAGGCCCAATCCTTCACACTCTTTGCATACAGTAAGATAAGGGCTCTTTCAACTACCGGGTCTCCCCTGGCATCTTGATGCATACTAGAGGTAGGGACTGGATAGCTCAGGGCATTTTTTAAAAAACTGAGAGATGATGTCCTTTACCAGTAGGTTACCAATTCAAACTGAATACAGGTCAACAGGAACCAAAAGCTGTCACTATATGATAGCTGTTCAGTGGTCTAAATAAGATGAGCATGTGGGCCCCACCACCCGGTTTCTAGCAGATAAGAATCGACGGCATAAAATCATCACCCCCTAGAGAACGGGAAGAGCTTGGTTTGTTTAGCCAAACAAAAAGATGACTGAGAGCGGATATGATTGCTTTCTATAAATATATCAGAGGGGTAGACACCAGGGAGAGTGAAGAGCTATTTAAACGAAAGGACAGTTCTGACACAGGAACAAAATGTTATAAATTGGCCAGGAATAAATCCAGACTGCAGATTAGAAGAAGGTTTCTAACCATCAGAGGGGTGAGGTTCTGGAATGGTCTCACAATAGGAGTTGTGGAAGCAAACAACTTAATTTGTTCTAAGGGATAGCCGGACAAAATGGAGTAGGATTGTATGATGGGGTTGCTTATGATGGGGAATGTCCTTTCTGGTTTATGTCTTATTTTTCTAAAGCTTATGCTTCAGGACTTCAGCTAATCACCTATAGGGGGCAGGAAGGGATTTTTCCCCCTTCAATATATTATGAGGTTGTGGGGGTTTTTGGTCTCCTTCCTCTGATGCATCAGAGATGGCCAAGGCTGGAGGAAATGGGACACAGGGTGGGGTGGGCCAGTGCAATGAGGTGACACCAAGAAGTCTTTCTCCAAGGTGCTTGGCTGGATGGTTCTCGTTCATATGCTCACGGTCTAACTGATCGCCATATATCAGGTTGGGACGGAATTTTCCTCCAAGTCAGATTGGCAGCAAGCTTGGGGTTTTTTTGGCCTTCCTCTGCAGGATAGGGTGTGGGCCACTTGCCAGGATTATGTGGGTATCTCTCAGTCAATTCTTGGCCATTGCGGGGGGCCTCCAGTGCTGGTGTAGCTCAGACACTCCTATATAAGAACATAAGAACAGCCGTACTGGGTCAGACCAAAGGTCCATCCAGCCCAGTATCCTGTCTACCAACAATGGCCAATGCCAGGTGCCCTGAAGTGAGTGAAGCTAACTGGTAATGATCAAGTGATCTCTCTCCTGCCATCCATCACCACCCTCTGACAAACAGAGGCTAGGGACACCATTCCTTATCCATCCTATCTCTGCCCATGTCACATAACAGTCTAATCTCTCATGGGCTGTAATGCTTTGGTTTTATTTCCATTGTTTGGTCTAATGTGCGGGTGCTGTCTGGTGTTTGTGGTCTGTGATACACAGGAGGTCACACTATGATCTGGCGGTTCCTTCTGGCCTTAGACGCTATGATTCTATAACTGTCACTGGCGATATTATCAGAGAGGCCAAGGACTGGATGGGCTATGGAAGTTGAACTTGCCTTCCACTCACAGAGTGCATGTACCCAGAGAATTTCTCTAAGAGTTTCTCTGAGCTGGTGCAGCTTCTCCAGTGTTATCAAAAGCAGAACCTGTAGAGTAGGCAGGGTTCAGGTTATATCACCATCATGATGTCTAACCCTAATCAAGGTAGGTTACTCTATACCTAATGCAGGTGAAGATGAAGACGAAGCAGATAAACAAAAGTGAGGTTACAGCTTGAAAGACTTACCCAGCCTTCTTCACCAAAACCAAACTTAGACTTGGATATCTTTTCCTGAAAGGTGCCCAGATACCATGTTGATGGGTGCTGGATGGGAACCTAGATAAGATAAAAGATCTCCAGATTTGCAAATCAGTTCCTGCAATTATATCAAGAGATAATCTGGAGAGATTTTGTCAGGTGCCGTTGGATCCATGTGATCTCACCAAATGGATAATAAAACTGTCAACTGTATTAATAAAGTAAAATAAGCTATAAATCTTCAAATTGCTTTATGAATAGCACTTTGATTTTTATTTATATTTTTCTAGCATAGTCACATAGTTCAAAAGAAGAAAGATGGCCCAGTGGTTCATGTACTTGACTGGGTCTCAGGAGATCAAGCTTCAAGTCCCTGTTTTGCTACAGACTTCCTGTGTGACCTCGGGCAAGTCACTTAATCTATCTGCATGAGACCCAGGAAGCAATTTAGGCACCAGAGTTAGGCTCCTAAGTACTTGTGCACAGCACCACTGTGACCTACAAAACTGCTGCCTGGCTGCTGCCTAAACTCACTCAGCACCTAACTTTCTGCTGTTTAAGTTCCATAGGCTCCAACTGCTGCCCTACTCTAGGCATCCAGACACCTATCTCCCACCTCAGACCCAGGATGATGCATGAACCACGAGCATTTGGCTACCACTCACTTTATAACTTGTATCCCATTAGTGGGAGCATTGGTGGGGCATGGATCAGTCGTCACGTCACGCTCCCAATCAGTACCTGAGCCAGGCCAGGGAACCTAATGATCCAACAAGCAGACCACATTCGGTAGGAATTGGGGTCATGTGCCACCTGAGGCATGTTGCACATATACTAAGAAGCAGCTCTTGGAGCACTTGCTGGAGCTGGAGGAGACCCAGGTTCAATTCCTCCTCCCTGCCAGAAGGGGAGAAAGGAGTTGAACAGGAGACTGAGAGTCTGTCTATAGAGTCATTCACTCTCTGTCCTCACCCTCAAATGACCGTTCCACTGTGGATAAATACTTAAAGAGCCATTGAGCCAGCAGGAGAGTGAGAATGACTCTGTAGTCCACCTTCCTAGGAGGTGAGAAACCAACGGGCCAGTCCCCTTGCTCCAATCACTCATTATTTATCCACAGGGGAACAGGTTCAGCAGGACAGACTGAGGGATCCCTACCTCTGTTTAGAGCACCTCTCCTGAGAGGTAGGAGACCCCTGTGCAAATCTTCTCTTCCCCCTCTGGCAGAGATGGGAGAATTAAACCTGGGACTCACCTTCCAGGTGAGTGCTCGAACCACTGGTCTAGAGGCGGACACCACTGCTTGCTTAGTGCAGAGCAGAGCAAATGCCTAACCCATTCCCACAAGAAATATCTTAGGTGCTTACGCTGACTCCCGATAGTTGGTTCCTATTCATGGATTGCCAGCAGAGGTAAGTGCCTATCTCATAAGAATATAAGAATGGCCATACTTATATGACCTTTGGTCAGAACAAAGATCCGTCTAGCTCAGTATCCTGTCCTCCAACAGTGGCCAATACCAGGTGCCCCAGAGGGAATGAACAGAACAGGTAATCATCAAGTGATCCTTTCCCTGTCACTCATTCCCAGCTTCTGGCAAACAGAAGTTAGGGACACCATCCCTTCCCATCCTGGCTAATAGCCGTTGATGGACCTATCCTCCATGAACTTATCTTATTCTTTCTTGAACCCTATGTACTAAGCTGCACCCTACAAGAGGGTGCAGCTTAGTACATACTTCTCTCATCAGCATCTGCCATTGGCTAGGTTAAGCAGCTCCTGGATTAGCATGCTGGCTTTTGTGGATCAGACTCTAAGTTGCCTCTCTCTCCCCAGTCACTGTACAGGGAGCCCAGCTGCCTAACTCAGGCTTTGTAGATCACAGTGTTGTTCCTGAGATTTTTGTTTTGTTTTGTTTTAGGTGCCTATAAATCAAGTGCTGTGACACTCAGCATTGCAATGTGTTGTGGATCCCTCCCTTTGTGCCTCAGTTCCCACTGTAGAATGGGGACAGTAGCACTGTTCTTCCTCCCTGAAGTATTGTGAGAATAAAAACATCACAGATTGTGAGGTGCTCAGATACTATGGTAATGGGGGCCATATAAGAACATTGTATAAGTACATAGTTGACTTGTGATCCAGAACATGAAGCCAGCTAAAGTGCATAAGAAAACTATGCAAGCACACTCGCTACGCTACAGATCCCATGGTAGTGTAGAGCCCAAAAAAAGAAGTCTGAGTTATAGCCAAGATAAGAGAAACCAAATTCCACACCTCAAACAGCTCTCTGTCTCTCTCCAGCCAATTAGCAACTAGCATCAACAGGTTCTGGAGAGAGCTCTGCCTACCCCTTTTTGGTCATATTGACAGGGTCTGTGATGTAGAGTTCAAGGCTGGGGCTAAAGTGTAAGAGAAGTAGGGAAAAAGGAACAGTGATTCCGTTTCTTATCAACTGAACAAAAACAGTAGCCATTATTTGGTCAGGGACCACAAAATTAATGTTTCTTCCTCCATATACTGGCTCTGCAGGAACACACATCTATATACATATACAGTCCCATGAGACCAAGATCATTCACTGATGCTGGTGCATAAATGAAGTCGTCTCTGCAGCAGAATGTGTTGTGGATGATGCGGTGGTTGTGATGGGCAAAAGTGCCATGCTTATTTCAGATCAACCAGGGGAACAATAGGTCAGCAGAGCAGAGAGGGAAAATTTACCAGTAAGGGTGCAGAGAAGGAGAACAAACATGGTGATGGGAGAAGCTCCATGTTCCAACTTCACCAGAGGCTTTACTAATAAAGGAGGTGGGGGCGTCGAGAAGTGAAAAGCCAGAGAACAGTGCAGTTCAAATGGACTGCTTCCAAATCTCAATGACAGACAGAAAGCAAAGTGACTTGCTCTGTAATATTCTGCATTTGAACCAAAGCACGAAATGGCAGCTGCAGGGAGGGTCCTCCATTTTTAAAGGTGCAGGGCTCCCAAAACAGGAGGGCAGCATCATCTCTCACACTGATTGCTACAGGATCGCAAAGGGACCCCTTCCCCATTCAACATCCAGCACTGCACAATAGGCTAGGTGCAATAATTGTTATTGTTTTACTTCTGTTGAAGCACCAGCCATAGCTGAAGATTGGATGCTAACTTAATGGATTAGTGGTCTGATGAAATGAGACCCATCTGTTCTCTCTTAACCAGGGATATGAGGAAAATGACATTCACATGCCTCTCACCTCTGATCACAATTAGTTCAAGACAAAGGATGTTCCAAGGTTTTTATCTGCTTTTCAATGCAAACACATGAGAAATTAAATATTTAAATCAGCTTTCCTTTCTTCTCCCATTCATTTTAATTGCCTCCATTATTCAATGTACCAGACTCGTTCTCCCACCCCCACATCTTTGCTCTTCCCACCACCCCTCTCATATTCACTTCAATTGTTTATGGCCTCTCCCTGAATAACTGAAAAGTTATTACGCAGGAGACAGCAAGCTGCAGCTCTTTTTCCCCAACCCCATATAGAGTTGCCAATTTCGGTTGGAAGTATTCCTGGAGCTGTTTCATCATATGACCTAATCCTGGAGGCGTGGCAACCTTACATGTCTCACTTACTAGAAGCAGCACGAAGTTGGGAAGCCCTAAAGATGAGAGCTCCCTCCACGCCAGCTAATTTAGTGAAGGACACTCAAGGAAGGGTTTTTTTTAACAATCAGTCATGAACATGGGGAAATAAGTGGCTATCAACAGCATTAACCTAGAACTGGGGGGAGGAAGAGATGCAAGCCTGGGAGACAGCTAGGGGTCTATTCCTATCCTTGCCACAGACTTTGTGTGTGACTTTAGATAAGTCATTTGATTTCTCAGTGCCTTACTGGCCTTGGGTGTAAAACAGAATAATAGTTATCTCTCTCACAGAGAGGCTGAATAAAGCTGGTTGAAAAATGGAGGAACAATTTTGTGGAAAATTCTGAAGTTGTTTTTGATTCACGAGGTTGGAAATTGAACAATTTTTCATTCAACAAAAAATTCATTTGACGCTGTTTCTCTCACTTGGCCACTGACTGCATAAAATGAAGGATGTCCAGGTCTTACCGCCTCCCCAAAGTGCACAGACAGCCTTTTTTTCCTTTTGCCACTCCAGCTTTTCAAAGCATTTTGCCCATGTTTGAAAAGTTACCAGGTAGCAGAGTTAGAGTTTCATTTGAATATTCAGAAAGGAAGAAAACAGAAGAATGAAGAAAAAACCAACAACCCACCCCCTTCAAACATAAACATCGGGGGTGAATAGGGAGGAGAGAGAATTGTGAAAAAGAAAAACAAATTCAAAATATTTGGTTTTGGAAAAAAAATGGGAAATATGTAAAAACTAAAACTTGCAAAAGTTTTCAGTTTTGAAACAAGCCATTTTTCATCAAAGAAGTTGTGGCTGAAAGTTTTCGGCCATCTCTAGTTGCAAGTCTACATTCCTTTGTTTGCAAAGCTTTTTGAGATTTTTGGATAGAAGGTTCCAGGGAAATACAAAGTATTATTCTTCCCCTATCCTAGGGAGGGCTGTACTGCTAAGGGTAAAAAAGTCAGTGTCCATACTCCCATTGGTGGACCCAGTTAATTGGTTTATAATCTTCCCTATCCTGATGAAGGAAAACAGAGCAGTCTAAAACATTCTCTGCTGAAGAAGAAGCCTCGTTCTCCTCTGACACTGAGTACAGAGGAGAACAGGGCTGTACTGTATAAAGCCCTTATGAATGTGTAGGAGCAGGCCCAAGTCATGAGATTTGGTCTCTTTCCCACGCCCATTTCTTCAGGCAGACAATTGTACATATGGGAGCAAGGAGGGGTTAACACCTCTCCCTCTTGAGTCCTGCAGGCCAGTGACTGTGGGTGTGCAGCATGGCATGAGGGGTTCCACAAACTCCATTCCCCAGGGGTCCTGCTGGCTGCTTCCCTCCAGGAGCTGCATACAGAGAGGGGAAATGGCAGCTATCTGGCCTTTTCCACAGTTCTGTTTCTACAGTACTGGGTTATCTGGCTATTTCTCCTTGGCACTCCATTTTGTGACCCTACTTTCCCCCTCCCTCCCAGGGTTGGAACCTTCCAGAAAACGTTTAGTTACAACGGGAGTGTGAGGAACTGATGGAGGAGTCGGATGAAGTGGTGAATACAGGGGATCACTTGAAAGCGTCAGAACAAAAGCATAATAAAGCCTGATAAGATGGGAGGAAGGTGGGAAAACAGAGACAAAACAAACCACATAGAAACAAACTGAAATACATGAAAAATGCATGAAGCATTGAGTAAAACACCACAGCCTTCTGTAGCACATCTGATGCTGTCTCTGGAAAGTAGTTCTATTTTGGTCCCCATTAAGAAACGTCTGTTATAGCCCAGGCAGCTCTGGCTGCTGCTACATAAACTGGGACAGTGTAAATACTCATATTCTGAGGCTCCATCTGCCTTGCAAACTGGATGGAGCACTACTGGGTGGGGAAGCAGATTACCAAAAAAATGCTTCTCTGGGATCTAGGTTTTTTAAATCTATTTAAAATACCCTTTCCACGTTCACCCCCACCTGTGCCTTCAGGAGATGGTGGGAGCAGTATTTCCAGAAAATACTTTGCAAATAGTTTCTTCTAGCAGGAACACTGCCAAATCTGTATTCTTTGTGACTGAGAGATGGACTTTTCTCAACCCTGCTTCTCTGCTTTCTGGAGCCAATACCTCACTGGTACAATTGAGGGCTAATCCCTTTGACACTTCCCTTGGGGTTTTAGGACCAGATTTCCCTATTATTAAGGATAATTAATCCCTTTGTTATCCCCCTTGGCCTCCTCCCTGAAACTAGCCTCACCACTGCGTTGCTCCAAAGTTATACTATTGAGGATCCATGGATTTCACCTTGGCGCTTGATTTCACACCAGAGTAAAAATAGATGGCAGTGAATCAGGCCCAATGAGTCGGTGATTTAGGTGAATGTCTTTAATTACCCGGCCCTTCCTGTCCCATAGAACTGCTGGACAGTCTCACAGCTGTGCCATTTCTGTGTAATCACAATAACTGTTCTTTCCTTTTTTCCTTTTATTATGAAAATAAGGAGGCCTTTGGGATAAATAAATGCCTCATTACTTTGACACATTATTTAATACCTATGTTTTTTTTTAATTAAAGTCTGTGACTAACTATAATTCCTGGTAAAAGAATAGCTCAAGATTACCATTTGTCCATTTTTTGTTCTTGTTCTCTGCATCCTGTTTTCCCCTTTTTGTTCTAAGCATAGCAATAATGTACTCAAGATGCAAAAATGATAGCCATACTAATAAATAATAGTAATGCTTGAACTTCTATCATCTTTTACTAATAACACAAAATGCTTTATGAATATCCATGAATTTATCTTCAGACCCTCCTATGAGACAACTACACAAATATTTGTCTCTTTTGACATATGGGGAAACTGAGGCAGAGAGACAAGCTATTTTGTTCAAAGTCGCACAGTGAATCAAGGAGGAGAAGTGGGAATAGAAACCTTGTTTCCCAGCCACTCCAGTTTTGGATCTAAACCATAAGACTAGGCATAATCAGCAGAGAGAGAGAGGATACAAGGAAAACTAATTGTAAAGTCTGAACGCTTACCATGGGAGATGAGTTATTGCATGAGTGAATAACAGTCCAAGTGGTAAGAAAGGTGTGTGGGGGGGGGAAACTGATAACTCATATGGAACGAAGCCATTTTTGTCCAATTGTTATAAATGCAGCATTGTCAACTACAATGCCAACCACAAGCATTCAAAAATTATGAGTCAACCTCCCCCTAAAATCACAAGATAAAAAATTATTTTGGGTTCTTTTTTATTGTTTATTTTTTGAGCATTTAGGTACATTGGGGTCACATTTTCAAGCTTTCCTTTGAAACTAAAAGTGCTAAAATCTTACTTTAAAAATGCTGGGGTTTTAAGTGAAGTGTCAAATATCACTAGATGTGCAATAAAATCAGAGCTGGCAGTGCTAAAGCAGAGCACTATATTGTTAAGTAGGAGATGTAGGGTATCTACCAGAAGGACTGTGTGAATTTGTTTGTCCCCAGGGTTTGATCTTGAATTTGAACGACCCCCAAAATTCAATGGAGAGCTCATCTGCAAGCTCTAATATTCAGGAACCAGGGCTCCTCCAGTGTTTGTGAACCTGTCTGCAAGCCTGGTCTGAATTTCAAGCTTTGAATGAAATCCAGATCTGGGTGAACATGGCCCAGTTTCAGGTTTCATAATGAAAGCTACAAACAGCTGTGCTGACATGGGGCCAACTTCACCCTCGCCTCGCTCTTTAAATGAGTAGATTTCAAGGCCAGAGGGAACAATTCTGATCATCCAGTTGGGCCTCCTGCATAACACACGCCAATGCAATTACACCCAGTGATTCCTGCATCAAGCCCCAATAACTTGTGATCAAACTAGAGCCTGTATGAATGATGTAAATTGCTACCACTTTGACACAGCAGTGGTGTACATGTGTAAGTGACACAAGATGTAGGGCCATAGGGAATCAGACCCACAGTGCTTTCTATGTGTTCTGGATCAAAGTTCACAGAGCACATGTAATACAAAGTGATTGTTACCTTCTTTTCACTTCCATATACTCCTGACCTTCCTCTGCTTTGAGAAGCTTCTCTCCTCTCCAAATAATCTCACAATAATCCAATTAGCAACAGAACTTTCTGTCTTCAATGCCAGAGACTCCTGGATTAATAAAAACTCCCACTGGCTGTGACTGCCTCTCTCCTTAAAAATGGAAGAGGACTGCATCTGTGAAATGAACAGCAGAAACAAATTTAATTAGTATCAAACCAACCAACTGGAGTCCCACTTCTTGCAGTGCCAGAGCACAGGGAAAAGGAGGTACGATTTATATGGGGATTAGAACTCTCAGACAAAACAAGGAGAAGAGGGGGAAGAGGGAAACTATGAGTATTTGTACAATGTAGGATACCATTTTACAGCTAATTAGGCCGTGAACTGTGTATATTCACCTCTGCTTAGGGTTGCCAACCCTCCCGGTTTCGCCGGGAGTCTCTCAGAATCGGGCTCTGTCTCCTGGAGTCTACTGAAGCCAAACTGGGAGATTTTAGGCTGCTAAAAGTCCGGCAGCGCAGTGGGGCTAAGGCAGGCTCCCTGCCTGTCCTGGCTCTGTCCTGCTTCTGGAAGTGGCCGACACGTCCCTGCGGCCCCTATGGGGGCGGCAGGGGGTGTCTGTGCCAACTCTGCAGCTCCCATTGGCCCAGCCCTGAGCCCCCTGCAGCACCCAGACTCCCTCCTGGAGCTTGTACCTGCACCTCCTCCCTCACTTAACCCCTGCCCCAGGCTCATCCCAGAGCCCCTTCCCACACTCCGAACCCTTTGGCTCCAGCCCAGAGCCCACTCCCCAAACCCATACCCCAGCCTGGTGAAAGTGAGTGAGGGTGTGGGAGAGTGAGCGATGGAGGGAGGGGGGATGGAGTGAGTGGGGCAGGGCCTCATGGAAGGGGCGGGAAAGGGACTGGGCAAGGGTGTTTGGGTTTGTGTGATTAGACAGTTGACAACTCTACTTTTGCTCCACATAATACACAGCTAAATTACCTTTGAATTATCTCTCTGCGTCAAGGGTCCTACCGCCTTACCTTATGTCTCCATTTGGGCATTTGCAGTTTACGTCCCTGTCCCTGCCTTAGGAAAAGACTATAGAAAGAAAGTTAATGAAGTTAATATTGATTTTTGGAGGGTGGTGGTGGTGAGGGCATATTGTCTCTAGAAAGCTTATATAATCACCTAGAAAAAAACTCACTCTCCTTGCTAGTTTCTTTGAAAAGCACTTCATTCTATTTTAATCCCAGAGAAAGAGACACAGACGTACAGAGAGATACATACTGCATTTCATTTCCCCCTGGCTGGTGACAATATGTGCTCAATGAGGACTGAAAGCCAAAGACATCTGCAAAGGACATGCTACCTGGAATTTTGGAATCGATGCTCATGAAACTGAGGTAACAAATACCCCGGATAGAAAGACACTATACAAACTTCCAATTCACCTCTGTCCCAGCCTCTAGCTAATTCAATCCTGGGCACCCCTCCCTGTTCTACCAATGCACCTACATCATGACCTGCAGTTCCCCTGCATTGTAGCCATGAGACACCCTCCCCAACCCCTGACAGCTCTGCCAGTGCATTTAAATCCTGAACCCCTGCTAATCCCCTTCCCAGAACCCTCCAGCTCACAAATACAGCCCTGCTAATGAACCTCAGTCCAACTTTGCAGTGCCATCTGACATTATTATTGCCAACTCTTGCAATTTTATTGTGAGCTGCAGGATATTTGGTGCTTTGCTTAAAGCCCCAGATCCTAATTTTTATTAATGCGATGATGTGAAAGCCTCTGATTTAATTTTAAATTTTAAGTTTTACGGTTCTAGCCCTAATAGTTGCAAGGAAAAGCTAGAAAACACGACACATTTCTTTGGCCAGGAAAGCATGTTATGATTTTATTTGACATGTGACCACTTGTTGCCAACACTCGTACTCCTCATGACTTGTCTCTGCTCTTTGATAATAAACTTATTCTCATTTTCTCAATAAATACATCTCAGTGCTGTGCTGCTCAGCAAAGTGCTGGTCTTGAGTTGAATTTTACAAGCTGGTGTGTATTGTTCCTGGGGGGACCGGAGGCCCAGTTATTCTGAGAGTGTTCAATGGATGAGGGGCCGGACACTACAGGGAACCCGCCGAGTATTCAGGGGTTGGCATGTGCCTGTTGCGACCTATATGGAGACTGCGAGGTCTGCAGAGGCCTGGAAGGCAGCACCAAAGGCTCATGGTATCAGGAAGCTGAACCACAGCCAGCACAGAGAAGACCGCTTCGTGCAAAGGGCAGGTAGTGGGAAGGTGCCTTACAACTCTGGGAGCATCACAGCCCCCCTTCCCCACGAACAAGGAAGTTATTTGTCCATCACTACAGTGCGCACGCGCGCGCGCACACACACACACACACACACACACACACACACACACGCAGAGTTTTCTGTCAAGAGGGAGACAACTTGGGGCTGGAACCCTGATTGTCATAGCAACCTCCAACTCTGCAGTTCCAGTCTTATGCAGCCATAAGTAGGTTTGGAAGGTGCAGTGGGGTACTTGCCTTATGGCAGAAGAATTGCTTTAGTTAGCTACAGTTCAGCTGAGTGCTGTGGGGGTTAAACTGAGGCAATCTGTTTGCCAGAGCTCTGGCGCTTTCTTCCTGGCACAGCCCTCGCCCTCTTCACTCACATCTCGCTGTCGCTTGCACGGCGGGATTGCAAGCGTGTGTGTGCACCACCCTCTGCCAACAGACCAGCCCTGTTCTTGGAAAGGCATCCGTGCAAGCCACTTCCCACCACATCATCAGTCAAACGTGAGCCTCCGCAGGCAACTGTCACACCCCTTAACCAGGTGCACACAAAAAAACCCTACACCACACCCCTATGGTGAGTGGATGGAAATGCTGTCAGACTAGGTGGGCATGTTACTGCCACCAGTCTCTGTGATGGCTTCATTGACATGCAGCTCTGCTGCTCTGAGGACACAAGGCACAAGGTCTAGGAGTAAACGTGACTGTTTTTTGCTCTCATTGCCAATTGGAAGTGTGGCGATTTAGACGCTAATCAGCAAAGAAGCTGTTTTCTCTCCCCACCCTGCACAAAGGAGAAAGGCAGAGAGAGGCCAGGGACATTTGTCTATCTGCACACTGATCCCCAAGTGGGTCTGCTGGAGCGTGGTGAGGCTGGGGGTGTGAGCAGGGTTTTGCTTTCTTTGACCACATTTGTCATTGGGGTATCTGTTCTGTATTGTCAGACATAAAGAACAACCTGCATCTTGTGTTTTAGAACAGCGATACTCAGGCCTCAGTGGTTCAGGAGTTAAATCAGCGATCAGCATTACCCCGAAGAGTCACAGTAGTGTGAATTCATAGTTTTATTTACTATAGTGCTATATATTCCTATTTAAAATGTATGACAGGGTAAATATTTAGCTTCTATGTATAATTCTCATAGCAAAATGACTGACCAAGTATTATTATGTTATCAACTACAATTGGTTAACAACATAGTAAAAGCATCCTGACTGGTTAATAATTAAATCACACAGTGTTGTAATAGCATCTGTTGCAAAGTGCTGCAGGAGACACATTAAAGAGCCATTTGAGTCTTGGGAGCCTCAGTCTGTATCTAGATGAATTTTATTTCAGATTAAAGAAAACAAATGGAGAAGAATTCCAAAGTCACCATGACAGAGGGAGGACAGTGACTCACTCTAACACCCTGCATCTGGTCTAAGCTAAAACTGCTCTCCAATATGGACAGCCTCAAAATGAAAACACAAGGTGGGTGAGGTGATACCTATTATTGGACCAACTTCTGCTGGTGAGAGAGACGAGCGTTCAAGCTACACGGAGATCTTTAAATCTGGGAAGTGTACTGAGAGTATCGCAACACTGCATATAACCTTAAAATGGACAACCAGGCTGCCTTCTTAAAGATTTAAAGGAACCATACAAAGAAAACAGATTCAGCCTAACATTAACACAGCAATGCTGCAAACCTTGTAATTTTACTGTAAGTCTAGCAATATCTGGTGATTGTCATAAAGTCCCAGCCTCTAGATTCATATGATTATAGGAGAATCACGGCTTTCATTTTGAAAAAACCAAGATGTCTAGACTGAATGGTTTCAGAGAAAAGCTTAGAAATGTGACCCAGGTGTGATGGGTTGGACTCCCAGCCCCGATTCAGGATGTCATCTGATGTGCTGGGGTTTCACTGAGCCTGCCTGCTGCACTAGCCTGGGTTCCCTCTCCTTGTTTTGCTTAATCAGGCTTTGCGGCCTCTGGTAGAACACACACACACAGGTAGGGATGCACCAGCTGTAGAGTCACACAGAGTCTGAAAGCAGCTCTCTATGGAGAGATTCAGCTAGGAAATTACCCAGCACTCAAGTGCATACCCTCTTTTGGGGACTAAACCCAAAATAATATTGTCTTGCGTTATATAGAGAGATCTTCACAGTGCAAGCTCATAAAAATCCGCCCTCTCTCTCAATGTGGAGAGATATGCACGACTTCTTGCCCCCCCCCGATATGAATTCCACAATCTGAGTTATGTTATAAACAAGAAAGAAGTTTATTAACTATAAAAGGTAAATTTTACGTGATTATAAGGGATAGCAAACAGAACAAAGCAGATTACTGAACAAATAAAATGAAACACACGAACTAGACGTAATACACTCAAGAAATAGATAAAATGTAATTTCTCACCCTAAATGTTGTTTTAGGCAAGATTCAGAGTTTCTGTAGCTTAGAGTTCCAGTTATTTCTCTTTACAGAGTAGACTTCTGTCTTAGTCTGGACTCAGCCCTTGCCTTTTCCACTGCTCAGTTCCTTTGTCTCTTCAGGTGCTATCAGCAGTCTTTCTTCTTGGGAAGGAAGGCAACGGGGAATAGCTCTGTTTCCTTTACCTTCCAGCCTTAAATAGAATATACATAAGACGGGAAGCCTTTGTTTCCAGTGGAAAAGTACCAGCAGTGTCCAAGGTGGTACTTTTTACCAGGTCACATTGTCACCTGACCTTGCAGTGCAAAAGCAACCTTGATACCGGGTTTATTTGCAATGTCCAGAGGAAGGAACTCCAGGAAGATGGGGGATCCACACCTTCAAAGACTCATTGTCTTTTTCTGATTGGTCCAATGAGGCTGATTGGTGGATGTCTGTTTGGTGGGTGTCTCCAAGTATAACCACAGATGGAATTGTTACATAGTCAATATTCCTAACTCCAGATACAGAAATGATATATGCATACAAATTGGATAATCACATCCAGTAAATGATAACCTTTCCAATGATATCGTACATGAGCCATCTTGCATAACATATATCTTAATTATGCCATATTCATATCATAAGCATATTTCTATAAAGAATATGGAGCGTCACATCACACCAGGTTCACCCTAGAAGCTCAGAAACCAGATAATAAATAGGAAGAACCCTCCCTTTTTAAAACCTCATTACTGTTAAGCCGGTCTCATGATCTTTGGGGACTCAACTCATGATTTTGGATGCTGGAGCTGGCCAACCCATCAACCACCACAGGAAGTGGAGATGTAGGACTTTCCATATAGACATGATATATGCATAAAGAGATCCCTTTCCTAACTGTAATATTGTGAAATCCCTCAGTGCAAAGGGCCTGCCAAAGACACCCTACTTTCAGTTATATATTCAGTGGACGTGGTCCACTTGCTGCCCAGCTAAGCCATCAATACTTTAAGCAAGGGTCAGTCCTAGAGCAATATCATGTATTTGCACAAAGAAAACCTTCTGGTCTCTCCATTGTAAGTGGTGATTCCACAAAAAGTTCTACCTGCTAGCAGGTAAGGGTCTTTTCCATTACAAAAACAATCACTAGCCCATGGACTAGGACATGTTGTCAGCACTCAGACACGGGCATTTACCATGGTGGTCTCTGTAGTTATACCCTACTGCAATTCTGCACATTGCAAAGAAGTTTTGGGTATTTCCAGGCCATGGTTAAACTCTGCAGGGAGAGAGCTGACAAAGAGGACTTGGCAAGCCGACATAGGTTGTTCTGGAGGTGTAAGTCCACATGTTCATCCAAACAGTGCAGAGTTAAACAAACTGTCAAGAGTGTCCAATAACACCTAGCAAAAATCCCCCAAGCCCATCACAAATGTCAGCTGAAGGGGGAAGTGTAATGAAATGTATGCAACACCATAATCTGACCTAGCTGCGATGGCCTGAGGAGAAGCTAATGGAAAGGGAAGGAGAGAGTTCAGCACAAGGGAACTGGTGAAGTGAGAAAGCTGAAATAATAATAGTAATAATAATAATGAAATGCAGCTGTTTTTAAATTCCCTGTTTCCTTGTTTGATTCCTGTCTCTGGGCCAGCTCAGGTGGGGACTTGAGAAGACATATCTCACACCTTCCACAAGGGGGCCAGTCTGCAATAGACCCTACTCTCCATGGGGAGCATGTCATCACCCTATGAGGGCAAAGAGGAGTGAAAAGCATGGCCCTGCCTTCCTCTGCACTGACCACTGGAACAAGGTGGGTTTACTGGGGAGAGCAGACCGCACTATCCTCCTCCAGCTTGGGAAGGGTTTGTACAATCCTTAGAGTTCCCCCTAGGGCAGGGTGGCTCTGAACAACACTTTACTCAAGGCTGCCAATTAAAGGCACGATCTAGACCTCTTCATTTTATGCCCTCAATAGGCAAAAGGAAAGACAATCAAGCCTTTGCCTTGCCTAGCTGGCAAAGCTTCTAATCACTTGCAGATGGGAGGTTTTAATTGTCAATCACAGCTGCTCCTCAAGGCTAAGCATTGCTTACTTTTGCAGGGAGGCTGAATAATGTTGCAAATTTTTTTGCCGGCAGCTGTGCTTGCTCAGCCCAACCTGCGGTGAGGTGATCTGACCCAATGCCTCTTGCACTATACGTTCTCCTTGAGGTGGCCTTGGTGACCAACGCTGAATTGTGACACTGGTCTGAACATCTTGGGTAACCACAAGAATTAAATGTAGTGTCATGAGAGCCCATTTCGTCATCATGATAATGGCGATCACAGACTGATGACACAAGTAGCCACTGTGATACTGCAACATGTCACAAGGGACGACAGCACTATTGTGCTAAGCCGGAAGCTGTCAAGAAACATGTAACTATCTGTCCTAACTCCTGTCTTTAGTGATTCTGCTTCTGTGAACCATTGTCTAAGTGGCACTGAAATTTTACCTTGTGTCAGGATGGGGATGGAGGAGTCACTGGTGAATTCCTCACACAAGGAATCAAGCCATCTTCCTAGTCAGTCATCTTCCTGCATCGAGCCCTCTTCCTCATTGGCTATCACCAATGAAGACCCACAGTGACTTGCCGCAAACCCCAAACGGGCACACGAACATGATAAGGAAACAAGATTGTGTGTATTTAAGAACCAGGAGGATTTGATGAGACTTTTCAAACTCCCCTTCAGCATGTTTCATTTCCATGGGAATCAAAGTGTCAAGTCCTAAAAAAACCCTCTAAAACCTGTGGGTGAATTTCATAATCAGATACATTTCAGAACCTGCTGAATTGCACTCCAGCTGGGCTTCTTGCTGTGGAATGACATGGGAGCCATCAGAATTCTTTTCATTGCCCCCCAGCCTCTCTACTGAATGCCCTGAAATTTCATCATCCACACAGTGATTTACAAGCACTTGACACCAGCCATTGTCTTTAACCTACCTTGATTTCTAAAGCCTCCTTCAGGTGGGAGGATAGCAGGGCTGCTTTATGTCTCTGTTGTGTTCCATTGTCTGCGGTTGTCATGGGCGGTAGGGTACATCAGCAGAGAATGTTCTCAGGAATGGGTGAGCTTCAGTGCTCTACATCTGTTGCTACAGGGAATGGCTGGTTCGTAGGCATTCCAGAGTTGACATCCCTCAGCATGACGCCCTGTCAGGAATGGCATGAGAGCACTGTTTGTGGGGGAATCTACTCCAATCCCAGCTTCTCCCAGCAGCAGGTGCTGTAGGGAAGGGCACACAAGCACAGGCGCTGAGGCACAAATGACTCCACAATTCCCAGCTGTCCTCAGATGTTGGGAATGGGACAGATTTTACTTGAGATGTCCCACTGCCCACTATACAGAACAGGATTCTTCAGAGACTTTGCTTCCAATAGCATTTTGGGGGGCTCTATGAATTATTTCCCCCCTCACCCATCTCCTTCCCCTCTGCTACATTCCCCAAACTTTGCTCTTGCCCCCGGGTGCCGGGATGACTCGAACTACCCCTTGCTGCTGCCTGGCTCCTTTCCCCTAGGTAAGCTGTGCTGCTTCTCCTAACTCTCTCTTTGAAACCAACTTGGATGCGGTAGTCGCCAGGCTTCAAAAGGAAAACATCATTAACAAAAAAGGATTTCTCTCGTCTCAGAGATGGGCATGAAATATTTTTAAACACAAGATGTGCTAATTGGCACCACTGTGACCCCATGATCCTTTCTCCTGGGCTAGCTAACAGACACATTAATATTATTATGAAACCCGGGAGCCAGAGAGGGCTTGGCATGCCTCCAGCACTCAGAAGAAACACCATACCAACCCCAACCCTCAGTTATGAAGGAACCTAACACACACGCCAATGCATGCTCTAGGGCTCAAGTCAGGAGGGATCTAAACCGATCAGCTATGTGGCTGGAGAGAAGATAGCTAACATGAGTTTAAATGTAGGAAAATACTAACTAATACACCTGTGGGAAAGCAATCTGAAAAACAGATGCTCAGTGGGAGGGAGAACCCCAAAGCAATAGAGATGAAGGAGAAATCATGGGTGGCAAGTTGATCTTGGCTTTACAATCCAAATGTGGCAGCCAGGAAGAAAAAGGTCAATTCAGTTTTGGGCTGAATACACATTGGTGTCACATCACATATAGAGAATTAATAAATTCCTCTCTGCATGGCTCTGGAACACTTACACTTGGAATACTGAATTCATCTGTGGTGTGGTCACTTCATTACCAGAAAGATATTGGAGGGTGTTTAGAGAAGAACAACAGAAGTGATTAAGGTGCGGTAAATATTGATTTATAAGGAAAAATTAAAGCTGAGATTTTCAAAGGGGTCTAAGGAAGTTAAGCAGTCAATTCCCATCAAAATTCAATGGGTGTCAGGTATGTAACTCCTTTAGTTCCTTGTAAAAATCCCAGCCTAAGTGCCTGATCCAACTCCCATTGTAGTCAGTGGGAGACTTCCCATTGGTTTGCACAGGAGCTGGACCAGGTCCTAAGTGTGCTAAGTACATAGGGTGAAATCCTAGCTCACTGCACTCAGTAGGAGTTTTGCCATTGATCTCAATGGGTCCAGAATTTCACCAACACAACTTAGCTAAAGGAGTGCATGGCTAGAGATGATGAATGTTACTATAGACCAGTGGTTCTCAACCAGGGGTATGTGTCCCCCTGGGGTACACAGGTGTCTTCCAGGGGGTACATCAACTCATCTAGAGATTTGCTTAGTTTTACAACAGGCTGTATAAAAAGCACTATCAAGGTCTGTACAAACTAAAATTTCATACAATGACTTGTTTACACTGCTCTATATACTATACACTGAAATGCAAGTACAATGTTTATATTCCAGCTGATTTATTTTGTAATTCTATGGTAAAAATGAGAAAGTGAGCAATTTTTCAGTAATAGTGGCTGTGACACTTTTGTATTTTTATGTCTGATTTTGTAAGCAAGTCATTTTTGAGAACATAACAGCCATAGTGGGTGAGACCAAAGGTCCGTCTAGCCTAGTATCCTGTCTTCCAACAGTGACCGATGCCAGGTGCTCCAGAGGGAATGAACAGAACAGGTAACCATCTAGTGATCCATCCCCTGCCACCCTTTCCCAGCTTCTGGCAAAAAGTGAGGTGGGTAACATGGGGGTACTCAAGACAAATCAGACTCCCGAAAGGGAAACAGTAGGCTGGAAAGGTTGAGAGCCACTGCTATAGAGAAGGGTGTGGTATAAAATTTAGAGCAGGTCTACTTGGTCAAATTATACCCCTATAAATTAGGTATGAATTTTAACCAATACAATAATACTAATACAGCCCCTTGTGTGGATGCTTTTATACAAGAATGCCATTTGTTTGCCTGTTTAGGGCTTGTCTTCACATATGGTGCTACAGTGGTGTAGCTGCACCGGTGCAGCTGCACCATGGTAGCTCCTTAGTGAACACACTACTATGCCAGCGGGAAAGCTTCTCCCATCAGCAGAGTTAGTCCACCTCCCCAAGAGTTGATAGCTGTGTTGACGTGAGACACTCTCCCATCGATATAGCACAGTTTACACAGGGAGTTAGGTCAGTGTAACTGCATCTCTCAGTGGTGTGGATTTTTCACATCCCTGAGCGATGTAATTATACTGCTATAAGTCTGCAATGTAGCCCTGGCCTTAGTTTATATAGCTTAATTTATGGGAAGACGTTTAAGATGTTAAAGATTAGCATTTAACAAAGGCTAAGACTAAGACTAGCTGACTGATAGCAGTCATTGAAATTGCATTTCTTGATGTGAGAAGGCAACTTTATGTGGTTGCGGCATCTTTAAGACCTGGAACATTTTGGGTGCAGAGTTCAAAGAGACTTGTCAGGTGGAAGCAGTTGCAGCTGGAAGATGGTGGGAGACCAAGCCTAAGAATGAAGTGAGGATGGATGTAGCTTATAAACAAGTGACCTTCTTACGGTGCTATCTTGATTATTTTGCCATTTTATTTTCTTGCTGTCATTAGGATCCAATTAAAGACACTGGTTAAAGTCTATGGTATGAGTGATAGGGTGCTTGGAGGGCTGGGCGGCCTAGCAGTTAGCACATCTAACCTCCAGCCCCTTGTTTCTGCCAGGTTAGTAGAGGAGCTTGGTTCCTGACTCTAAGCTTGGAATCTTCTGGCCTCCACCTGCATTAGGACAACATTTATTAAAAGGATCTGGTAGAGAAACCCATGGCTCCCTCCCCATTGGGTTCCAGCCCAAGACGCTGTGGGAAGCAACATTAGCAGGGTCCTCTCTGCAGAGAGGACAAGAATGCTGCCTGGTCTACTTTGTACCTATGTTCCTTCAGTCTGGGCCATGGCCACTATAGTCTAAATAGTTAGAGTCCAAAAGAGCAGAGCCCTGCCAGACCTGCTGGTTCTCAAAGCAGGGGTGGTGATTGGAGAAGACTCTGCCTGG
The DNA here is from genome assembly GCA_007922305.1 of Dermatemys mawii. Lineage (NCBI taxonomy): Eukaryota > Metazoa > Chordata > Testudines > Dermatemydidae > Dermatemys > Dermatemys mawii. The sequence continues at coordinate 4,787,126 of ML677350.1, forward strand.
GGGCCTTACTCACTCTGTGGTCCCTTCTCAGGCTCAACCTTCTGTCTGGCTTCCCAGAGAAGTATTCCCCTCTCCTGTAGCCTGTTACCACCCTTTGCCTGGGCTTCTAAGTGCCTTTTAACCTGTTCCTCCATGCAGAGCATGCTTGGCAGGCCCAGAGGGGAGGGGCTACCTCGGTGCAGTATTGTTTTTTAACCCCTTTGGGCCCAGTGTGGGGTTTGTGTACCCCATCACAGCATGGCTGGCTACCCGGATTTTGAAAGTCTCAACATTTTTTTGGAGGTAAAGGTTTCGAAGAAGTGCTGATGACCCCATTTCTTACCTTGATCCCTTCAGTTCACTACACCTAGTAGATGGGTGGCCCTCAGAGCTGGGACCCTTGCTAACACACTCAGTGTTAATGAAAAGCCCTAGCTACTTTGTTGAATAGCTTTGACCCAGATGGAGGTCTATGCAGAACTAGCTAGGACTGCCCCCAGCACGCACCGAGTCTCATGTAAAACCTGGGGAAGGGTGTCTTTCTCCTTGAGTTGTTCTAAAGTCCTGTGGTGGTGGTGGGACTTTCCAGACCATTTCACTATGGTGGCATACTGGGCAGCCAGAGAGAAGGCAGGACAGTGTTCCTGTTCACTCCCCACATGTCCTGGCTTCAGCCCACCTGGAATTCACTAGATGGCGCTTAAAACTGAACCTAGCTCCCAGTGGCCCTTCATCTATCAGACAACCCTGTCTCCTTACGAGGACCGCAGCGCTCACCCATCCTCCTGAATAGATTATGCCTCCTGCATTTTGCCCCACTTTGCAGCTTGGCTTTTTGATTTGGTACATGCCCCACTGCCTAAATCCCAGAATGTTCCTTCCTCGTCCCTCCTCCAAAATCCACAAAGTCCTATTTTTATATATTACAGCGTAAGCCTCTCTTTACTTCTGGGCCATGCTCCCTTGGCGCACAAGCTGTGTTCTCCTGTGACTATACTTCCAGGCCCCATCTCGCTACCCCAGCGAGCTGGACTGGTTTCCAAAGTGAGAGAGAAAAACCACCCTGAGGAGGAAGACCTATCAGAACTCGGGAAGAGCGTGATACCAAAGAAGTGAGGAGGCCCCTCTACAGTGTCATATGCTGCGGCATTGCCAGAAAAGGGAAGAATTATCTCCAGCCATGTCCCCAGAGGATCACTCTTCTGTTCTCTCTCACTCGCTCTCTCTCAGCAGCCTGTTCTCTTTTTCCTATAGGCAGATCTGTAGCAGCACCTCAGTCACTCTCTGACTCAGCTTGTCATGATGGATTCACCCTCTCCATTATTGTACCCATTATTGGTCTCTTTTATTCTGGTTCTTATTCTGTGCCCATTACCACATGGCAGGCACAGCACAGGCATGTGCAGACTGGGAGGGCAAGAGGGGGACAAATGTGGATTAAAGCCACCTTTGTCCCATCTGGGCCCAGGATTGACTGGGGTCTGATGCAGGCTTTGGGGTTGCTCTAATTTACAGCAGCCTTGCAGTGTTTGTCTACTGGCTGCGATACAGCCCAGGACTTTTGTAGCAATGGGCACTACTGAGACTTCCCCCACCCCTTGTAGCGCCTTTACAATCGCTACACCACTGCAGCAGCTTGAGAGGCTGGAGGGGCTGGAGCCGGGGGGCAGGGGAAAGGGGCAGGTTGAAATTGCGTTTCACTGGACTCCAGCTACCACCCAAAAAGCAATGATATCTTCTTTACAAAAATGCTAAACCTTTAAAACCACACACCTCTCAGAAAGCCTGGAAATATTTTGAGGTGATTCATCAGCTGGAGAGAAAAAAGGAGCTGAAGGTATAGTACAATAGATGCCACGAACATGTCATGCCAACAGCTTTGTACTGGTATGCAAGAAGTTATATAACAGTGCACAAGGCCCTCGTGAAGCTGTGGATCAATTAGTGACAGAGTTACGATTGCTGACTACGGACTGTGCATTTATGAATTTATGAAATTATTCAGGACAGGAAGCGTTTGGGATGAATTTACCATAACAAGCAGAGAGCTGAGCTTGATTTAACACTGCTAGAATGGCACAAACCCATCTCAAAATCTGTGTCTAAAGAAGAGATGGTGTGTGCAGTAGCCAGCTAACTGGGCAGTTGCCCTTAGAATTCTTGAACATAAACAGTGATGGTTTGCCCCAATCACAATTTTTTTCCTGTTCAGATAGCAGTAAAAATGATCTATAGACTTAATTACTGACAGAAGTTCCCAGCAGGGATGGTAATAATTCCTCTGTGCACAACAAAGACTTTTGCTGTAATAACCTACCACCTTTTCAAATCTTTGATAGTGCTGTGCCAACACTGTCCCTAATCTGTGGGTTCCCAAGTGCTTCGACCCACAGAATTACGCTCCGTGCTCATAGCTAAAAATATATCCTTCTTTCTCAAATATTTTTACATACCAGTTAAGTTTTCCTTTATAGTCTTTTTCAGTTTGCAAAACTTGCTGGTGCTGCCTGCACTTTAAAAATACCTTAATAGAGTTAATCTCTCTTAAATTAGGTCTCCCTACCTTCCTAGGTTGCTCCTCACCTTTTCCTCTTCCCCCACCTCTCCTCACTTCTGCTCTCTCTCTTTGTTTTAGTGGTCCAGTAAAGGATACTAGTACTGTGCTTTGTCAACAATAAACCTGGCTGGGTGCCGTTGTACCTTAACAGATCTTGTAGTCATTGGGCAGTTCGCTTAAGGTCTACTGTGCCAACTGTCTGTGCAAAGCTGGGGTCTGAACACTTGAATGACAACGGCTCCCACCGTGAATTTTCCAACTCTAAAATAATTTCCCACTGACCAGTTACAACCTGGCTTTGCCAGTTTCCACAGCACAATCGCCACTTGCTTCTCCATTGTCAGTGCAGCTCTCATTCTGGTGTCCCTGCGCTGGAGGGCTGTGGTGAGGACAGCACACAGATCCAGGAATCTGGCCTTGCACATCCAAAAGTTCTGAAATCACTGCTCGCCACCCAAACCTGCATTGTGATGCAATCCCATCAGGCAGTGGTCATTTCTCAGCCCCATCTGCAGCCGATCTGGGAACACCACCAATAGCCTCACTATGTCCCACAGCAATTTGTCCTGCACAAAATAGTCACGTTCCCCATTGATTCAGTTCCTGCAGCTCTGCAAATACTGGAGGATTGTACATCCTGTGTTTGCAATGCTCATGACAATAGTGCAGAGCTGTGTAGGTTCCATGCTTCTGTCAGAGATGGTTGACAGTGAGAAGGGCTGGGTGGGTTTGTGGGATTTTTTAAAAAGGCACAAAAATTATGGGATATAGATGACATGATGGGATGGAGAAAGGTCCATGCTGGGAAGGTGACCTCTTGCTCCCAGTCACCTTTATGTGCCTCATGCATGGCCAGAACTTTACAAAAGACAATGTGCTGGATGGTGGCAAGTTGCACGCTGAGATACGTATCCATGATGCACTGCACTCTGCATCGACACAAGCACACCTGGGGTCTACATGTAGCACCAATACAAGGACCCTAGCATACAGGTGCACACGTGACATACTAATTGTGGCAGCTTTATGCTGACGTAACTTGAGTCAGCAAAAGTTTGAAGACATGCACATTGCCTTACGCTGATAATCTTGAGGAGTAATTTGGGATAATTGATAGATAATCTACCCTTCGTCCTCTGCCCCGCACACTCAGACATACAACCCTCTGTTAATATAATCTTATATTACCAGGTTGTGACCAGTCACCACTTTGATTCCTTCCCTGATCTGCTGGGCCTCTTTCTCTTAACCTTTGTTTTTAGACTGTGAGCTCCTTGGGACCAAGACTACTTTTTAATCTAGTGGTGTCCAATAGAAATTTGATGCTAGCCACACTGCTAGCCACACTTGTAGTTTTGAATTTTTCTTATTAGTCACATTATAAAAAAGCCACATGCATTAGCCACAATTCAATAGCCTATTAGCCACATGTGGCTAGTGGTGAATGTATTGGACACCACCGATCTAGGACACTGTGGGCTGTTGCCAGAATGAAAATACAGGCATGTCGTGTCTTACGCGCATTTAACATGCATGATTTCCGCTTTATGCGGTCGACCAAAACAAAAACAAAAAAAAGGGGAAAAATAAAAATATAAAAACTTTCTTTAGGGCAGGCGATTTCGCCCGCCATTGAAGTCAATGGGGTTTCGGCTATATGCGGTTTCTGCTTTACGCAGAAACCGCAGAACGGAACCCTCGTGTAAGACGCAACATGCCTGTAATAATAAATATCTAAACCAAAGATAGCACCAATTGGGAATTCCTGAACAGCTGCCTATTGTTGACACAGCCTGACAACAAGGGTTTGAGAACTGGAAAGCTGAAGAGTGGAAATAAAATCGTTAGATCCTGTCTACCTTTAAGGTGGAACTATGTTAGGTGTACCTGGTCTCTGATACGCTCACTTGCCATGAAGCAAACACATATCAGTATGTTTACATAGTTAATTTTTTTCTTGACACAAGTGCGGATACAATTTTTCCCTCATTTACAAAGTACGACTCCCCACTGAAGTTAACAGGTGTTGCTCTGTGCAAGTGAGGGCAGAATCAGAGCCTATGCATCAACCATGTTAAGCCCTGAAACATGACATTTAATATCTCTGAGGACAGGTTAAGACAAACTCTAACTACTAGGGATTAGGAGGTTTCTTGCATCTACATCTGAGGTTGGCTACAGTCAGACACAGGATACTGGACTAGATGGGCCTTGGGTCTGATCATATTTGGCAATTCTTATGGTAGATGTGGACAAGCTGACATAGTTGCCATCCAGGTTCCAACACTTCCCTCACTTATGCATGGCAACTATATCAGTGCATTCTGGGAAATTCTCTACTCAGTGGCAAAAGATTTTTGGTGTTTATCAGACAGAGCAAAGCACTTTGGAATGTCCCTTTGTACAAGGATCCGAGAGGCAGGAGGATTAGCTAACCCAGTCGTACAGCAGAAGAACCACATTAAAGCTTTACAGCCTCTGACAGCTGTGTTATGGCCCTATTTATGAGCAGGACTTGTGGCAGTATGCATGGATTAAGTAGTCCAAAAACTAATCCAGGATCTCATTCCTCAGCATGAAACATTCCCTCTTAGCACAAGCATGGTCCAAAGGGATACACAAATAGACATACTGAACCATCTTTAAAAATGATCCATAAAACATTAAGAAAGGGTCCCTAAACCTCACCCTGGAGAAAATGAATGAGATCTACAAACACCAAGAGAGCCCAGTCCCCTCCATAGGATGTTCAGCTAGCTTCACTAAAGCATCTCCCAGCTAAAGCCTTTCTGCACTCGCTTTATAACCAGCTATTCCAGCCAGCAGCTCTCCCAACAACTCTCAGGAAAGAAAACTATCTCCTGCTTTTGTCTTACTCAGAGATTTTTATAGCTACTGTCCTAAGCACAGGTACAGCTCAGATCATCCACAGGTAGGCCTAGTTTGCTTTCACCATTACAGTTCAACTAGTCTTAACAGAACAACCTGTCCCCAAGTAAATCAGACTGTTTTTTCAGGCCCCTTGCAATCATAAATGGTTTCTCCAGCAGAGGGTTGAAACACAACACTTCCACATGGTTAGAAACCACATGTTAACCAGGCTGTGTGGGCATGGACTGGAGGGAGAGTCAACCATACTACAGAGATGGTAAAAACTTGCAGTACAGATGGGACCTCGGATTACCCTGACATTTTGTTTTCCACATGCACAAAACCACATATTTCTAAAATAAATAAAAGTGACTCCTATTCCTGCTTATAAGCTTGGATCCAGACTCTGATCTCTCTGGGAAACTTAGAACTCGGATTTGGCTGTTGTCAAATGAAAATAAATACAGGGGTTTGATAGATGGAACAGCTCTGTTCAGTGTTGGTTTAGTTAGTCTGTTGAGGAAGGGTGAAAGCCCCCAACGTCAACTAAACACGGCACAGTATGTTGACTTCATGCAGCAGATGCTTTGGAGTTCGTAGGATTTCACATGGGAATCAGCTGTGGAGGGACGGGTGTAGTGGGGAAGCCATGAGTTAAGTACAGCGTGATGTTGCAGTCAGTACTTCCTGAAGTAATACCACAGAGCCAGCCAGTCTGGACTTGTTTCCAGCATTGGAAGAAGTACAATTAGTAACCGTTTACCTTGTGCATGCTACTGTACGAGATCTAAAATAAGATGTTATTTTCAAGGCAGCAGCAGAGCCACCATTAGGGGTGGGCTAAACAGATGGCCAACTATGGCAACTTATTTTTAGAAGTGGCTTTAGCCCTGCCCCCATGACACCAGCTCAGAGAGCTTAGGGATGGTGAGCTGCCCTTTTAAGGCTGCCCATCCCACCACCACTTGGAGCAGAAGCAGGTCTAGGAGCTGCTGCACCGGCATGGTTCCAGTCCAGCTCCTCTTCTCCATTAGATGAGTCAGCTTGTGGGGGACACAGTCTGCCCTGTTAAGGGTGCACCCCCGACCTCAACCACCAGGCAGCCATCTGAGTATCCAGTCTCAGCCTTCGGTAGCAGAATTCTCCCCACTCCCATTCATTATTGCTAGGCATCAACCCCTCTTCCCATTTGGAAACAGCCAAGTTTTTCCACATCCTTTGGGTCCACCTGTTGCTCAGAAAATCTGGCCTGATATTTGAGGTAATAGGTGTTTGTCTGTGTCCATGCAGCTCCTGAGACCTAACTGCAGTGCTGAAGTGGAATATCCATTCAACTCCTACATGCCACTGGGAACCCTAGTGAGGGGGTGATAAATATGAATTACGAGGCATTTCCTCCGAACAGAACACTCAGGAAATCTATGACACGCTCATATTAGCCCCTATTCACTGCTATTTAGTACAATGGAGAACAAGTTGACTAACTTGCATCTTGCGGACCTTGCTATATTCTCACTTCCAGCGCACTGAGATTGTTATTTTGAAGCTGCTTTAAAAAATAACCTTATGGAAAGAACCCATGATGGCTCCTCTGGTTGTGTATATTTGGACTTGCTGAACTGAGGTATTTGTATTCCCCAGTCTCGGTAGTATCTGATCATCTTTGATGTATTTACACTCAATATGCCCCTTTGAGTAGGGAAGTATTGTTACCCCCAATTTACAGCTGGGGAAGTGAGGCACAGAGAGACTAAGACTTAGATTCTCAAAGGTACTTACATACCTATCTCCCATTTAAATCAAGTGACTTGCCTTAGGTCACACATGAATTCTGTGGTACATCAGGGACTTGAACTCACATACCCCAAATCCCATCTTATTGCCCTAATCACCAGACTATTTTTCTGTGATGCTGCTTGGGGGCAGGACTGTGAGACACTTTGCTACCACCTGCCCTTAGTGTGAAGAACCTGTGTCTCGGGTTCGTGGATCTCTTCCCCAAAACCAACAGTCTCTCAAAACACGAGCACTCCCCTCTAGGCCTCTGAAGGCCCTGCTCTTTCTTTACAAGTCATCAATAAGCTCACTCCAACCCCTGAGTCCTCCAAGCATCTCCTTGGAGTGTCCAGCCTCTGGTCCACTGGACACTCACAGAATTCCCAGATCCTCTCTTCCCAGAGGGATGGTACAACCCAGATTACTGGTTTTACTGTAGAACACAGCTCCACTTAACACCCTGCACTTAGACTTGCTTTCTCTACAATCAACTCTAAGTTTATATAACAAAGGGCAGAGATTCAAATGACAGCAAGCAGAAATATTGTAAACAAAGGGTTACTTACAACATGAAATCATAACATGATACTGGATCCTAAACTTAACTGACAAGACATTGTCCTGTCATACAGAGCAAAAGCTCATGCAAAATCTTTCTGGCATATTACAGCCAGACTTGGCTGTGATCTTCCGTTCACGAAGCAAGCCCACTATACACTTACTTCCTAGATGAAAAATGCACACGGAGTCTCTGTACCTACAGTTATACTTTCAAACATCCATCATCTCCACTTGCAAACAGGATAACCCCTACTACTTGTGGGCTTTCCTGAGTCACGCCTTCCTCTACTGAGAGCTCTGTTTCTGAGTTAGTTGGGCTAATCAGTTACCGCGTGTGTTTCATCATCAGCCAGCCTGAAGCCAGTATTCAGAAGCAAACTAGCTCACTAAAGTAGGATCACCTGACAATTATTTTTCCTGCATCTCTGTTTTCTGCAGTAACATAAATGTGCTTGGGGAATTTCAGATGATGGGAAAGTGATTGTCATGAATGGCCTGCATCTGCCTTACTGAAATCCCAGGGGATGTTACCGCTGACTTCACTGAGCCAGGATCAGACCCTAAATCCAGTAAATGAAACAAAACAGCGTTCACAGAGGATAATATCAAACCTATTCATCAGAAGGAATTAAGGTTGAGCAGCATTTCAACTGTACATTTTAACTCCTTTAAATTATCCCTTTCTGAAAGAAATATACTTGACATTTCTTACAAAGGACAGACACAACCTACATATCTTTCCAACGTAGTTCAGGTTATCAAACCTCTGTGCTGCCATCAAATTGAAAGGGAGTGAATGAGAGGGACTTTCAGTCATCTGCAGTCCTTCTATGATTTGCTTAGGGTCCCAGAACAAAACCTATTTTGCCTTTGTGCTGTACTCGGAGTTTTGTAACAAACAGGGCTGCAACCCCAATGTTTTTCTCTAATGGGCTGTGAGAACCTTGATCCTCCAAGTCCTGGTGTGGTACACAGCCAGGAATATAAGCACAGGTTATGGATGGACAGAAATACAGTTAAGTGCTGGGCTTAGTCAACCTCACTGAGCAGAAGTAAATCTCCCTCGCATACATGCTCTCTTGTGCTCAAGAACACAGAGTGAAAAAGAGGGCAAGTGTGTGTATGGTGGGGGCAAATGGGCGCATCTGAGGAGACGGAGTCTAACGGTTTGTTGTCCCTGTAGAGTTAACTCAGGTGATTGGCACCCAAGTATGAGCAGCCACACTGCAAAGCCCTTCCCGAGTTACTGCATCCTCACTGGTGCTTCACTGCCCCTCGGTGTGTATCGCTAGGACTATTGGGGGCACATCCCATAGTTCCTTGTGCTGGAGTAAGCCAAGCAGCTCTGCAGGATTGGCGGGTAGTGATCGAACTTTCGGGGATCAATTTATCACGTCTAGTGTAGACATGATAAATCAATCTCCGAGTGCTCTCCCCCTCGATTCTGGAACTCCCCCTCTATGAGAGGCGGAAGCAGAGTCGACGGGAGTGGCAGTGGTCAACTCGCTCCTGTGAGGACAGCCAGGTAAGTTGACATAAGATACATTGCCTTCAGCTACGTTTTTAGCATAGCTGACATTGCGTATCTTAGGTCAACCCTCCCTCCCCCCATCTAGACTTGGCCTAATGAGTCTTTCCCAGTGAATTGTGGAAGAATTTGTCCACCCTTCTGCATACATGGAGGAACTGGAGGAAGGAACTGGAGAACCAGAACCACTGGCATGATTTAGTCAGCGTCCTCACTGCAAAGTGGGTGTGTTCCCAGCCTGAGCGAAAGGGGTACTAAGCTCTAGTTTGTATCCCCAACTGGGCCAGCTGGCCTTGGTTTAAAAAGCACCAGCACACTCAAGGGAGAAGGTTTTTGTGTGTGGACAAGAGGCGGAGTTAGGAGGACACACACAGCTAAGAGCCGGGTAAACGATGCAGAGAAGACATACCCTTAAAGTACAATCCTCAGCATGCAAACGAGGCACTAAACTACACACTCCCCTATCCAGCCTCTCTCCTGTTACAAGGCAAGAATAAACTGTTGCTTTCAGTGATAAAGAGTTGGATTCCCTCGCCTTCCTTGTCCCACTCATCATTTTCTACCTTGTCCATACTGCCCCTGTTATTGAAGCATGTCTTGTTGCCTGGATACTGGGATCCAAGACAAGAAATGTAAAAATTGTAGAGGTTTCGTATGTAGTCTTTTAGTGGAATCTGCTCTTTGCTGTTTTTTGGGGAGCTGTTTCTGCAAAAAATGAGCCCAGATCTTCCTCTCCATCCTTGTTTGGTAAAGCAGAGATCTGTACATTGTGGATTCTTAATTGGCTTTCAAGTGCAGCAGCTGTTTTATAATGTAGCATTTAGTTTTCTTTGACCCTGCAGCCAAGTAATTGTATTCTTGGCTTCATGTTGTTAGAGTTTTGATCTGAATTGCTAGAACAGTGTATAGTGGCCTTAGTTATTCCTACGGAAATTCGGAGCAAAAAAAAAAATTCTGTACCAAAAAATTAAAACTTCTGCACATCATATATTAAAATTCTGCATGTTTTATTTGTCAATAAATAAATGTGGAGGTCCAGCATGGCAATGGGTTGCACAGGCCACTGGCTGCACAGAGGTGGGAGATCACCCTGCAGCTCTTCTCCCCTCCGGGACACAGACTTGGCAGTGAGGCTGCACCCAACCCTGCTACCAGGTGTGGGGCAGGCAGGGTCAACCATGCAGCGGCTCAGTGTGGTGGCGACCCAGGTGTGGGGCTGTTTGGTACAATCTGGATGTGGGCAGCTCAGTGGGAAATCTAGGTGTGGGGGGGATCTGGACGCACAGGTGCAGGGGCAATGGGTGAAGGTGGTTGGGGCTCAGCAGGGGGGGTTGGGTGCTGGGGAGTAGGGCTTGGGGAGGTTGGGGTTCAGGTACAGCTAGTTGGGGCTCAGTGGTGTGGGGATCTGGGTGTGGGGTCTCATCAGGGTTGTCCAGGTGCAGAGGGGTGAGACTCATAGAGGTGGGGGTTCAAGTGCAGAGGGCTCAGTGGGAGTAGTCTGGGTGAAGGAGTGAGGCTCCAGATTCAGGAGTGGAGGTTCCGTAGGGTGGGGTTTAAGGATGGAGGACTGTGGGAAGGGGTCTGGGTGTACTGGATGAGGCTTGGTGGGGGATCTGCATACGGGGAGTCTGATTGCACAGGGGATGGGGGAGAAACAACAGGGACAGGAAGCAGGGGAGGATGCTGAGCTTCCTGCAGACAGGAGAGGTTTTTCTGGGGGTGGGTCTGATCCAGCCTCATCCGCTCATTGAAGGGGAAGAAAAAGTTTTGTCCTCCCCCGCCTCCAGTCCAGCTAGGACTAGCAGCTGATCCCAGCAAAAGTAGGAGCTATTGGCTGGAGTAGCCCCAGCCCTGTGATGATTTACATCTCTGCCGACTGTTGTGGGTGCCCAAAACAATGTACTTGCACTGCTAGGAAGGGGTGCGTGACTACGCTTGCAGCTTCCCTTTGCTTCCAGTCAGAAAGTCATTTTTCTGTGGGGAAGTAAAGAAATCTTCAGGAGACATGAAATCTGCGCACACACAGTGGCGCAGAAGTCCCCCAGGGATACTTCATGTAAATGAGAATCAAGCCCATTAATGTTTGTTGAGCATTTTAAGATCCTCAGAGGGAAAGCGCTATGGAAATGCATTCTGTATATGTATGTCTATTATTACTATTGGAGGGGAAAGAACAGTGGGTCTGGCTTTAGCCCACTCTGGCTGGCTCAGTGCTGCTCCTTCCCTGCCATCCCTAGGAGCATGCTGGTCAGTACTACTGTGTTTTCTGCACCATTTACCTGAGACTAATGTATTAGTATCGAGTCTATTTCCTTTTCCATCATGAAGAGATTTCTGGATAAGCCCTAACCAAACTGGCTATAGTTGCTACAAGACTTTAGCATGGGGTTTTACCTTCTGTTAACTCATATGTCTCATTGTCCATGACAGTCTCCTCAGAGTAACAGCTAAGGAGGCTCACCTCTTAGATGTTCAGGATGTACAAAATAACCAGCAAAAGGTCTCTTTGATCAGCCATTGCCATAGAGGCTGGATGCTAGTCTCATCCGCTTTCCTTACAGCCACACAATATATCTTAGTATAATTATTCCATAATGACATGCTTCCGACAATGCATTTCCTCCTTCCTTGGTGCTGTCTATGCCAAATCCAAAGCTATACAGAAATGCAACAGAATTAACTTCTAAACGAATCCTTGTGAATAGACTGAATCTGGGGACTGATAAACTTGTTGACCCAGATCCTCAAAGGTATTGAGATGTCTTACTCAGGGAGTTAGGCACCTCAATACATTTGAGGATCTGGGCCTTACTTGCTGCTTCAAATCCAGCCCTGGTCGGGAATAACTGGAAGTAGTTACAATTGGATGACTTTCTAGTGAGTCATGTGAATGGAGAGAGGGGTTGGGTCTTGATCCGAAAGTCAGTGAATAGGTCACCAAAAGTCACCTCAAAAGCCACTGTAGCATTTGGCATGCTTGTTGGTATTCTCAGCAGAGAGCCCAAGGAGTGAATGGGCCATAAGGAATGACCTCCCTTTTCAGATTGTTATATGTGTTTTCTCCAAGGCTGGCTGATCCTGGAGTGGTTTGCACTGTGACTGCCACCTAAAACGTATCTCTTCTGTATGTAAACAGAGGATTTCTTTCTTCGGAACTGCCTATCTGGTACCATTCAGAAACACTGGTGTCTCATGAAACATGAAAATGAGAAACAATCTCTTATGAAGTCCTTACAGAAATCTGGGATAGGAGTATAGACTTGTCTCCCCTGTTAAAGCATTTACAGATGGAATACAATAACTTTCAAAAGGTTAAAAATGTGCCCTGATTTATTAAGATTCTTGTTTCCTGGTTAAACAAACAATCTGTGAAATGTCTCGCTGTGTACAACTTCTGGCATTTTGTTTTAATGTTTCTCTTTTTTTATTGACTTCCACTCAGAGCATTAATAAAAATTACTTTTTTTTTTTTTAGTGCAGTGCTGATTCATGAGAGAGAAAAAGAGAGTCATTAGTTTAACATTTCCTCTGCTGCTTAGAGCAGCTATTGAATTTAGTGATTCAGATGGTAAAGTAGGAGACATTCGGGTATTTGGAACTTTCTGAACTACAGATCAGACATAAAACCAAATTCCTAATCCTAACCACTTATGGTCATTTAAGACCCAACAGCGCTTTCTGAAAGAGTAGTGCTTTGAACCATGCTATCCTGGCCAAATTCCAATCTTGTTAATTATAATCTGTTTACCTAGATTTTTCCCACAGTTTTGGATCTGGTATTCTCCTTCACTTCCTGTCTTAAACCACTATTTAACATTGCCACATGCTGTTAAACAGATGACACATTTTGCCCCAGAGTGGATCTCTTTCTTCAGTGGGTGAAGTAATTCCTGCTGCATATATGAGCCTGATCTAAAGCCCATTGAAGTCAAAGGCAATACTTGTTATTGATTTTGGAACATGGGTGTATGGACTGTAAAGCTATTTGAAAGCCTTTGGGAGAAGATATACCATGGAGATGCTAGATGTTATTACTACCTTTTAGAATGGCGTGTTTGTTTTTTTTCAGATGGGAATTTCCTGTTGGCTTTTCCTAAAATGGAAGATGTGCCTCAAACTACTTCAAGCTAGGGCTCCTGAGAAGGTACAGCTCCTGACCTGCTTTGGTTCTTAGCTTGATTGATCTCTCTATCTTGTATTTCCTCAGTGTGCATCAGGCAACAGGAAACTGACGTTTCAGATAAGAGTCTGAAAAGTCAAAAAAGAGGGAACTAAGGGAAATAAAATTCAACTTCAAATAAACAACAGTCACCGCATCATTTTTGACTGCAATGTAGGGGAAATGTGTCACGAAACACAAGGGCTTGTGCCTTTGAGGATCCACTTCAGGAGTCAGGCTGTAAGAAACTGTCAGAGTTAATCACTTCAAATAAGGCTGCAATAGAACGCTGGGCTTGCTACAGGAAACCATTACTGCAGTAGACGAGAAAGTTTACATGTCGAATTATCTGGCCCGGATAGGAAAGATGCCACTGTCAATGCCACTCCCTCTCTCATAGCTCCATGATGCACTGTTTCAGGATTTGGATGACACAGCTAAAGAAGATCCCCTCCAGAACAAACTGCATTCTGACGTAATCAGACTAGTGGCCCTCCAGGACCTGATGAATATAGGGCTCTTAATTTGGAAGATTTTTTTTTGTTAAGCGGGTTATGATTATTGCTTAGTATTTGTATTGATATAGCACCTAGAGCAGGGGTGGGCAAACTTTTTGGAACGAGGGCCACACTGGTGTTCAAAATTGTGCTGAGGGCTGGGTAGGGAAGGCTCCACCCCATATTCAACCCCCACCCACTTCCCGCCCCTTTACTGCCCCCCTCAGAATCCTCGACCCATCCAACCCCCCATTCCTTGTCCCCTGATCACCCCCTCCGGAGATTCCCCCCACTCTAACTGCCCCCCCCCAGGACTCCACCCTCTATGTACCCACCCTGCTCTCTTTTCCCTGACTGCCCCCTCCTCCACCCTAACCACCACCAACCCCGGAACCCCACCACCTAAGCTCTCCCCACAACTTGATTACCTGCTCCGTCGGGTGTGGGGCCCCATGGCTTGCCGCGCTTAGCCTGGGGCCCCGTGGCTTGCCGCGCTTGGCCGAGCACCCCAGGCCGGGAGCGCGGGGCCACTGGCTCCGTGCCCCCAGCCCGAGTTCGTGGGCCACATAAAAATGGCCGGTGGGCCACAGTTTGCCCACCCCTGACCTAGAGGCATTGAACTTAGTGCTCCATTGAAGTAGGCACTGTGCAAACACACTGAGAGACAGTCACTGTCTCAGAAAGCTTACAGGCTAAGCAGACAAAATGGACAAAGGATAAAGGGGAAACAGAAGAAGTGACTTGCCTGAGGCCACACATCAAGTCGATGGTAGAGCCCGGATGTAACTGTAACACCTAGTCTAGTGCCCCAGCTGATAGACCATGCTGCCTCCTCAGATAGATCCCCAAAAGGTTCTACAAGTGATTCACTTTCCTGATTGTCCCACTCCATTCTCAACAAGATTTGTATCACTGGGAATAATGTCTGGGTAATAGGCATATTGCATGGTTAATAACCTGCATTGCTTTCAATTTACAATAGTCTTCCAGGACCAAGTGAGGAAATGGAGATCTAATGGTATGGTGAGCAAGTTCAAGACTACACACAGACACCTCTTTTTTTTTTTTTTTTTTTTTAAAAATTGCTTCGGAGGTGTTCAAAAGAAATGTTTCCAGGATAGTGGCTGGGATTAAAGCTGTCATGACTTTCATTAGAAAAATGTTTGGATTTCAAAAGCGGAAATGTTTGCAAAACAAAATTGATTTTCTTGTTGCTTCATGTTCCCAGAAGCTGCCAGTCAGTTTGTTGGCTAAGTGAGTCCTAGATATTCAGGAAGGCACTGGAGGGGTGATTAAACTCTCTATAATGCACAGCATTGATCCTGATATTAGTTATCCATGTATGCTGATTATTTTCTGTACTGTACCCTAACAATACAACTGCTTACTAAGGTTCCTTATTTATCTGTAACTATGGTGACTCAGCACTTGAATAAGATATTGTCTAACTTAAAAGACAGATATCCAGGTGTGCGAGCTAGCTGAGGTACTTCGGTGGCCCTTGTTACTACAGTATCTAAGCACCTTACAATCTGGAATGTATTTATCTTCACAGCACCCCTTTGAGGTAGGGCAGAGCTTCTATCCCCATTTTACAGACGGGGGACTGAGGCACAGAAAGACTAAGAGCTAGATTCACAAGGGGGACTGAGTCATTAAAACGCTTCATCAGAGCAGCAGCTGGAAGCCAGCTCGCCTCTCTCCCAGGTAGGGGCCTGAACCGCTGTGCTATAGAGTCATTCTCACATGCTCTCTGGCCCAATGAATATGTAATTATTTACAGAAAGCAGAATAGCTTCCATGGAAGAACTTGAGAGACCAAACCCAGAATGCCGTACAGACCAAGGGCTATGGCGTTCTCTGAGGAGAATGGATTCCACATCAGGCAGAGAAAGGATTTGAACCCAGATCTCCCACAGCCTGGGTGCTTGGGTAAAAAGGGAGGGGGCATGACCTCCTCCTCTTTTGCCCAGGGTGCAGTGTGTTCTGAGTACACCTCTCAGATGCATGGGGAGAAGCACCTACTTTGTGAATCCTACCAGGGCTCATGAGTGAGTGAGGCACATAGTAGCTTTGTAGCATCAAGACTGAGTTGGCTGCGCGCGTACTGAAGTGCAGGCACCTCGGGGACATAGGCACCTACAAGATTAAGTTGCAGCGGAGTAGGGAGGTGCGAATGCTAGTGCTGCCTAACTGTTAGACTTTGGCACCTAAGCCCCCCTTGGAAATCCAGCCCTACGTGACACCCACAGTCACACAGGAAATCTGTAGCAGAGCAGAGTCCTGAACTCAAGTCTAGCCAACACCTAGTGCCCTAACCACTGGACCATGCTTCCTCTGAAGCAAGCTCACAGAACTCTTTATTTTTTCCCCATACATACATGTCTCTGCACTGCACCTTTGACTGGCAAATTAAAACAACCAGTGAGAGCTACTGGGCTAAGGGGGAAGTCTATAGAACTTAAGAACCTCCTAGGAGCACGAGAGGGCGCTCTCCCTCTGAGGACAGGAAACCAGGACAGATTACACTGGTCTACAATTTTTTAGAAGTCATCTGCTTCAGAGATAAAATGTGATATTTATTATGTATTTTGATGTGCTGAATTCAAATATGACAATTAAAACAACTGATTGGCTACTGTTTCTAAGATCTTTAAGTTTTTACATTTTATGTCTATGTATATTGTGTAGATAGAGTTTTAATCATAAATTGTAAACGTAGGTCTTTTCATGTGTTTATGGTTGCTTTACATGATAATATTTCACCTGTCCTGTTTATGTAACACTTTAAAAATCAGCAAAAGGGTTATATAAATAAAATGTATTATGAAACAAAAGGCAAAAAACTCTTATGTACATAGTTTAGTCCTATTCAGTGTCTACTTGGCACTTCTTGGCTTGTCTCTTGTGTTCATTAAATGGAGCATCTCTTGTCACTGTCCAGCAATAGTCTGCAAGCATTGATAGGCTTCATTTGCCCTAACAGCGTTTCTCCATTGTTGCAATGTCCTGGTGAAATCGCTCGCCATGCTCGTCGCTCACTGCTCCACAGTTTGGTGGAAAAAAATCTAGATGAGAGTGCAAAAAATGTATCTTTAGTGACATGTTGCAACCAAGGCTTTTGTATGCCTTGAGGAGGTTTTCCACCAACAACCTGTAGTTGTCTGCCTTGTTGTCTCCGAGAAAATGTATTGCCACTGACTGGAAGGCTTTCCATGCCGTCTTTTCCTTGCCATGCAGTGCATGGTCAAATGCATCATCTCGAAGAAGTTCACGAATCTGAGGACCAACAAGGACACCTTCCTTTATCTTAGCTTCACTTAACCTTGGAAATTTTCCATGGAGGTGCTTCAAAGCTGCTTGTGGTTTGTCAATGGCCTTGACAAAAGTTCTTCATCAGACCCAGCTTGATGTGTAAGGGTGGTAACAAAAATCTTCCTTGATTCAACAAGTGGTAGATGCTGAACACTTTTCCTCCCAGACTCCAATGACTGTCGGAGTGGCCAATCTTTCTTGATGTAGTGGAAATCTCTTGCACGACTATCCCATTTGCAGAGAAAACAGTAGTACTTTGTGTATCCAGTCTGCAGACCAAGCAAGAGAGCAACAACCTTCAAATGGCCACAAAGCTGCCACTGATGTTGGTCATAGTTTATGTACCTCAAAAGTTGTTTCATGTTGTCATAGATTTCCTTCATATGGACTGCATGACCAACTGGAATTGATGGCAAAACATTGCCATTATGCAGCAAAACAGCTTTAAGACTCGTCTTCGATGAATCAATGAAGAGTCTCCACTCATCTGGATCGTGAACGATGCTGAGGGCTGCCATCACACCATCAATGTTGTTGCAGGCTACAAGATCACCTTCCATGAAGAAGAATGGGACAAGATCCTTTTGACGGTCACGGAACATGGAAATCCTAACATCACCTGTCAGGAGATTCCACTGCTGTAGTCTGGAGCCCAACAGCTCTGCCTTGCTCTTGAGTAGTTCCAAATCCCCGACAAGGTCATTCAGTTCAGCTTGTGTTATGAGGTGTGGTTCAGAGGAGGAGGATGGGAGAAAATGTGGGTCCTGTGACATTGATGGTTCAGGACCAGAAGTTTCGTCCTCTTCCTCTTCCTCGTCTGACTCAAGTGAGAATGATTCTGGTGCATCAGGAACCGGCAGTCCTTCTCCGTGGGGTACTGGGCGTATAGCTGATTGAATGTTTGGATAATGCACAGTCCACTTTTTCTTCTTTGACACACCTTTCCCAACTGGAGGCACCATGCAGAAGTAACAATTGCTGGTATGATCTGTTGGCTCTCTCCAAATCATTGGCACTGCAAAAGGCATAGATTTCCTTTTCCTGTTCAACCACTGGCGAAGATTTGTTGCACAAGTGTTGCAGCATACGTGTGGGGCCCACCTCTTGTCCTGATCTCCAATTTTGCAGCCAAAATAAAGGTGATAGGCTTTCTTAACCATAGTGGTTATACTGCGCTTTTGTGATGCAAAAGTCACTTCACCACAAACATAGCAGAAGTTATCTGCACTGTTCACACAAGTACGAGGCATCTCTGCTCACTTTGGCTAAACAGAAATGTGTCCCTTTGCAAAATCAAATACTGACAAATAAGAGAGCACGACACTGTATGATTTCTAGAGCTGATATAGGGCAATTTGTTCAGCAGAGTGATGTAAGCTTCGTTATGATTGCATCATCCATAACTTCTAGGAATAACATGATGCAATTCATATCATGTATGATGCAATACCAGCTTCAGATTGCATCATTCATTGTTTTGCCTAAAAAGCAAGTAGTGTCCAAACCCAGTCATAGATTTATTCATAGATCCAGTCAAAGATGTATTTTAGTCATTTCTGGTTTAAATTGAGATCCCTTCCCTTTATAACTCACTTATCCTCCGCCATTCCCATGTCAAGGGTCGTATATACTGACCCAATAGCATATCTTGAAAACTAGAGCCAATCAACAATTGTAAGTGTCATTTTCGTTCTCAGTGACCCAGAATTAGTAAAGTTTGACTACATTTATTTCAGAAGCATTTTGGCTGTAGAGCAGTGTTATAGGACCAGGTTGTCGTCCCACTTGGAACCTGTGGAGTTACTCTGGGCTTATAGCAGCATAACAGAGATGAGATGCTGTCCCATAATTAGTTGACCATTTATACAGAAATTCAACCAGATGATCAGCTAGTATATATCAGCCTGGCTTCAGTGGAGCTATGCAGAGGGCAAGTCTACATTTAAAACACTGTAGCACTTTAAGGAAGACGCTTTAAGCGGAGGGGAGAGAGCTCTCTGAGCAGCATCATTAATCCACCTCACTGAGAGGCGGTAGCTATGGCGACAGGAGAAGCTCTCCCACTGACACAGAGCTGTCTACACAGGGATCGATATAACTACGTTGCTCAGGGGCATGGATTTTTCACACCCCTGAGTGATGTAGTTATACCAGTATAGGTCTGTGTAGTGTAGACGAGACCTTTATTTACACCAACCAAGGATATGCCCTATTATTTCTACTTAGAGAAAAATATTTCTTAGAAGTAGTTCCTTTCTATTTCCTGTGGGGAGAAGGGAGGCATTTGCTGTTCTTTAAGCAGAAGCCTCTATCCTGCTGCCAAGGCCCCCATCTCATGTTTTGCTCCCCTAGAATTCTTAAGCTCTGCAGGCTCCCTCCAGATCTGGAGGCTTTTGCAGCTCTGTGGAGCATTTAAACAGTGTGGACTCCCCACAGCACCCTGGCAGCTCTCTGCTGCCAAAGCCTGTTTCCCAGGGAAATATAGCTACAGCTAGAACAGCACATAACAAAGCAAACGTGAAACAAACAGATCTACAATCATTTATAATAAAAGCTAGTCTGATCGCTAAATAAGTGCTGGAAGGACAAGGCTCCCCTGTGCTCCTTCAATTCTTTAGCATTTGGCTTGGTATTTTTCATTGTTAAGTTCCAATATTGTGCACAGTGCTGTTCGATCCCATGAAGAAGACACTTATCACTGACCCGCAGATTTTACAGCCTACTCGGAAAGACAAGTTGAAAGAAAAGAATAAGGATGGAACTAACAATGTATTTTATTTGGACTGTATTTTTTCCTGTAGCACCTTTCTGTTGTTTCTGTACTGTGTGTTTCACAGCTCTCTCCCTCCCTCCCTCCCCAGTGAAGCATCCCTCTTTCCCCTCTAATATCATATTCTGCTGCCATGGAAATGATTGAAATGTCATAGATCCAGCATTGTGACCTCACTGCGGGAAGGCATAGGAGAAGAAGGGCTGAGATGGAACCAAGCCAGTGTCTGAACACAAAGGTTCTATCAATAATGGCATGTGATGAAAAGGGAACGGATGTAAGTTTACATCCTATGCTTTTTTATAAGTGTTTGTTCTCTAACATCATAAAGGGAAGTTGGAATTTCCCACGGCGCATTGTAGAAAAGCTAAGTTCAGCTTTTGGATCAAGGGAGGATTAGCTTTTCACAATGAAATGTATTTTAATTGTAGGGACATGAATATGGCCTAGTTGAATTGCCAGTGGGATTTAGAGATCACTTTACAGATCCGTTTCCTCATTATTCAATCAGCTCACATCAACACAGAGCGATTTCTGTCCCCTTCCCTCCCGCTGCTGCTAGTCACCCCTCCATCTCCTCCCGTTTCTCATTTTGATCTTGTTCACGTTCCAGTTTCTAGCAGTTTATCCAAAGGCATGATCTTAAACTGACTGAATTAAACAAGTGTAAAACTCTGAGTAGATGCTCTTAAGTTGATTTAAACCTGCCTTACATCAATGTAATTTAACTCAGCTACTTATTGAGTTAAGCTAAATCAACATGGGCTTGTCTTCACTAGAAGACAGACTCAGTATTCCTCTTGATTGTTCCTGTTAACTCACCCCCACATCCCTGGCCAGATTCAAAACCCACACAAGTTGTGTCCTGGCTGTTGCACACAACCACTCAGCTGCCTTGTTCTGAGGTTTAGTCCAGACTGTGACTTAGCTTGGCTCAGTGTTTGCTAACCTGATGTGTTCCCAGTGAAAACACTGCCCTCAGCCCCCACCCACCAGTCAATTGTTGCTGCTCCTCCAATCCTTTCCCACAAGTCAAAACAGCCCTTCAGCCTATATCCTTCTCTTACCATCTATCCATTCTCTGTATGCTGATAGGATGTCACGTCAGATGCTGCTGCTTGAAGTCCTTGGTTCCACACAGGTTTTGCACCAATTTAACTTTAAATAAATTTTTAAATAAATTTAAAGTTCACCTGGTACAACTGTTAAATATGTGCAAGGCCATAGATAGCAATTCTTAGCAGGCAGTGTTTCTTCCATAAAATAACATGCATGGCTCTCTTGGGGCCCCCAAATTAAAATTCACAGTTCGGTCACTTATTCACCATGACCCTTACTTTTGAACAAAGCCAAAGTCAGCAAAAAAAAAAAAAAAAAAAAAAAAAAGTTTCCAGCTGTGGAAAAAAGTAAGATTTTTCATGTATTGTTTAAAATATATTTCCATTATGCTGTAAGTTTCTTTTCATGGAAAGTCTGAGAGAGCACTTGGGAGACAGCCCAGAAAAGAAAGACAAATTTTGTGTGTTTTATGGGAATGTGGAAGACAAGACCCTATGAATCATTATTAGGGCTGTGTGCCATAGATCCTGGCTGATGTCAGCTCTAGTAACCTTCTGGCTCTTTAGTGCCAGACTCCAGCTCCCGAAGGTCACATTTTCTTTTAGCAACATTTTGCATGTCATGTCTTCGAAAAGCCTTAATCTCTCTTTAGATGAAATTTATCATCATCATCAGATAATTAATATACCAGTTGATAAAAAAATGTTCTAACTGACTGAAGTTCTGCAAAAGGCGTTTCAGTTAAATCACACAAAATGTGTAGTAGCTTTACAGTCCTTAGCTCCTTTGTAATAACAGATACAAGTTGTACTGATATGCAGTGAGCAAAATTATTATACAACACGTTCTGTCAATCAGCACCCAAAATTCTCCCAGCATTCTGAAGTACCATGTCCCCAACCAATCGACTTCAATGATCCCTCAAATGCCTCCTTCCAACCAGTTAGCACGCAGGATTATCTCACTATTCTGAAATACATCTTCACCTAGTCAACACCCAAGAATCTCCCAGCTTTGGAAGTCTCTTCCCCTCAGCCAATCAGCATCAACAATCTTTCAGGATGCTGAAGTGCCTCCTCCTAAACAGTCAGCACCTGTGAGTCCCTTAGTATTATGAAGTTGTATATTGCTGTGGATGAAGATGATTGAAGCTCCCAGAAACCATGTGGAAAACCACCAGTTCCACAATTTAAAAAACAGCATAAAAGTATCTACTGTATTTTGTAGGACCTATTGAAACATACTGTTTTATCCCCAGAGCATGCTTCTGGCACGCACTGTTGAAAACAAATGGCTAAACTGTAAAGCCACCTGGAACTGCTGTGTGACCTGTGAAGCAGAAAACAAATCGGGAGGTGAAGACAGGAACAGGCAGGGCAGCTTCCATATTGGAGGAACTGAACCTTTTTTTACCCCTGAGCACTGACTGTTATTTACCTTACTGAAAGAAAGAGGAGCACTTAAGCCACAGAATCCGTACTAATATAACCACATTGTTCAGAATATAGTGCCAGCAACAGTTCATCTATAATAAGATTCCAGGATTGTCACTCGTTCTGTGTGTCACTCCGAAACCTAGAACATCAGCTGAGTCAGTGTGAAATGATGGAAACAGCTACAAGCCTGGTCTATACTACACAGACCTATACTGGTATAACTACATTACTCAGAGTATCACCAGGTTCAATTATCAATGGGTTCGCAATCTGTTACTGTCCAAATGTAAGTTCCCAGACATTTTGACTTTACAAATTACACCCGCGTGGTGTACAGTGACAGTAAGGCTTGTATCTATGCCATGCCAAGAGTCCTAAACCACTCTGATATTAGAGCTAATGCAGCCAATTACCACCCTTATTCTACAGCAAATTTTCATGCAACAATTTCATTATTTGTATGAGGAAGCATGCACAGATGATGCATTATTTGGCCCCAGCTGTGTGACACCATGGTGTTCAACTACTAATTTATTGTAACTACATACAAAAGCTAACAGTAGAGTTTTCCTGAAAGCCCACCCAGACAGTGACCTCATCATGCCTGTACAGTCCATTCTCTGAAAGCCCCTCTTCATCTTTAACTCAGTCTCCATTTGTGAAACACACTGACCTACAAATAACTACACAGATTTCTTCATATCTGTGAACTGTTGCTATTGATTGCACTTCTGGGAGTACCTTGCTCAGGTCTAAATTATCTCAACAAAACTGTTCTCTGCCCCTTTCCCTCCCCTCCTCTCAAACACACATGAATTGCAGTGGGTTCCTATCTGCTTCTGAGAGCAAATCAAAGTGTTGACTTTAATGGTTCAGGGCCTTGTTACCTCAGAGGCCCCCTCTAATTACACACTCTTATAACAGTGGACATTAGTTGAGATGCTGTTACTGGCAGTATGTAGATGTACACTCATGAGGACTGGGGGCAAGATATTTTCCGTGGACCTGGGAAGCCCTGGCTGTGGTGGAATTCACAGTTTCTGTTCAATGAGTTTATTGCCCAGGGCTCTGAATCAACTTCCATTAGCCTCATTGGAAAGACTCCCACTTACTTCAATGGGAGTAGGATAGGCCCCCCTCAGAGAATGGTGTAAGGAAAAGCCTTTTGGACAAAGCCTTTGTTGGCCTCAATGATTTATCAATGGCAGAGTTTTCCTTATGTTTGGCTGGGACAGTACAGAGATAGGATCTCTTTGCGTAGGCTATTGAGGGTGGTGTTATTTAATGCATGGGCTGCTTTTTACATATGTTGTGCCTAGATACCATGGCTGTGTACATAAAAATCATTTAAATAAATGCTTTACCATCTGTTTCTGCAGATGGCATAACCCCATTTAATTATTTTATAAGTTTCCATTAATCCTGGCAAACAAATTTGTTTTCTGTTGTGCCAATATCTATGATGAAGATAAAACGGAGTTTATAAAATCTAAAGAAAATATAAAAAATAAAAAAATGAATAGAATAAAATTCCCTCATCTAAAAGATGTGTGCAGCTTCTTTTAGTTTTTCCCCTTCTCTCTTCCCCCCTCATTTCCTTGTTCCTTTTTTTTCCTGTTCCTTTAAGTTTCATTTTCTTTTTCTCAGTTGCCCATAGTGTTTCCCTCATATCTGGTGTTTTTCTCCTATCTAGAGCTGGTTGGAAAACAAAAAACATTTTGTTTGGTGGTAAATTTTCATCTCTTTCTAAATTTCCTGCAAACATTTTTTGCTCTTTTGATGAAAAAAAGCAAAAGCCCAAATTGAAACATTTGATTTTTGAAAAATATTTCCACTGGAAAAGGTAGGGTGGGAAATGGAAAGAAAGGGGGGAAACTGAAAAATCAAAAACTAAACATTTTAGGGGGTTGATTTTTCATTTAAAAGAATGACAAATGAAAATTCTCAGAAAAATACAGAAAGGCATTTTCTAGCAAAAAAAGAATTTTGATGGAAACATTTCATCCAGCCATACCCCTATCTCTGTCCTAGCTTCTCAACCTTTTGATTCCCTTTCCCCTAGAGTGGAGCAACAGCTCCTATCCCCTGCTGCTATATTGCATCCCTCCCTCATATCATATGTCTGTCCACAAATCCCCCTTCACATACACACACACACACACACACACACCTGACTATCCTGCCTTGTTATGCCTATTCTGTTCCTTCTCCCACTCTGCTCTTGAAGTGGCCCCAGCATTGTCTTCTTTCTCCATGCTGCCTCAGTCCCCTGCTCGGGTATGTTTGAGAAACATGGCATTCAAGATAAATGCCCAAAGCAGGAGGAGGCCATCACTGGAAAGTACTGTAAAGTGAACAGATTATTATCTCAGCATTACACAGATCTTGGTTTATGTGCAGCATCTTAATCCTCAGCTTCTGTTTATTTAAAGTGTGTTGATGAGACAGAGCTCTGACAAGGCTGAAGTTGAGTTTCCATTCCTTTGGAAATGTTTAACTCCTAGAACACCAAGGGCACTGAGGAACGGAAATGAGTCTAAACATCCTCCTGAGTCCTTCTTGTCCTCTCTATGTCCCCCAATTTCTGACTCCTCTCTCTTACAGTACACAAGACACAGGAACTCTTCCTAGCTCTCCCATCCTACAACATCCTCAATAGTAGAGCTAATATGGAAATTTTTGACAAGTCATTTTCCCACCAAAAAACACTGATTAGTTGAAACTGACCTTTTCCTATGAACAATTTTTGTGTCAACAAATTTCTTGACTTGAAAAGATGTTGGGAAAGAAGTTCTGAATGATCAAAACCTCCTGTTCAAATGGCTTCCCTGTTCAAAGTGAATGTTTGTTTAGAAATCTAGGCTAAATAAAGTGAAATGAATAAAATAAAATAATAATAGAAAATAAAATGTTTTGAAAAAGGCAATGAAATGTTTTGATTGACCAAAAGTGAATTTTAATTTTTTTAGGGGTTTGTCAATTTGCAAAAACTTGAGATTTTGACGTTTTGTCTTGATGCAGAAGAATTTCTTCTAAATCTAAAATATTTTCCCAGGACAGAAAAAAATTTCCCGCCCAACTCTACTCAATGTCCCTGTATTGCCAACCCTCAGTCTTCTGAAATCATGAGCCAGGCAGCTCCCCCAAACCAAATAACAATTTTTAAGCCAAATAATAAATATTGGATTCTTTTTATTTAAGGTCAGGTTTCTGAGCCTTTAAGCTGTACTTAGGTCATATTTTCAGGCTTTTCTCTGCAACCATGAGTGTTAGACACTTGCTATTTAATAAATGAAAGCTGAGCTGCTCACATAAATCACTTGCTTCCAGGAGTTAGGGCTTTAAGAAAACCCCAAATATTTCAATATGAATGGTAAAAAATCATAAGTTGGGAACAGTGATATCCAGCATGTTTACCCCTTACCTCAGTCATCCTCCCTTGTTGTCAACTATCTTTCTTGACTCTCACCCCCGCAACTGAGGCCCCCAACTATGGGTTTCACCATGAGCATATATCGGTGTGAGGTGGACAGGTTTCTGGCACCAGGGAAGCAGAGTGGATCAGGACTCATTTTAGAGGAGGATCCCATGCAAGCCCCTCATCCCAGCTGCCCAAAACTTTGCTCAATCTCCAGACTAGCGCTGACTACCTTATCCAGCTGCCAATCCCTAATGCCCCCCCAACGTCTAGGTGTCCTTTGCCTGACACTGCTCAGCATTCTAAGAGTTAAAAAGTTTCTCTTGAGTTTTATTCCCATTTTATCTGCATAGCTTCCTCCCACATTCCCATCCCCATGGGATTTTATAACCTCCATGTCCTATTTTGGCTGGTGATGTCAGAGGCAGAGCGGTTACCATGGAGAGGAGAGGGACAGACTCCACTGAGACGGACACAAACATAGCCTAAAACTAAAACATATTTCTGATTCATCAGCCAAATTGTGTGTCATTGTTAACGGATTGCAAAAGGGTCATCAATAATTTCCCAGATGGATGTGTATGGTGGGAGAGAAGTACATTAAAACCTAATATAAGACTCCGGATAACATTTGCGTCTGAAGGTCCCAGAACATGCATTACAAATTAATCTTGTGGAATGAAGTCAGAGGGTCATCTCATGAGTGGCCATGGATGAGAGCATATTGAAACCAAGCTATGCAGATGTGGCTCTTCTCAGAGAACAAACAGGATTAATCACTGATACCAGGAAGGATGGGTCCCATATGGCAAACAAGATGCTATTCAAGGAGCATGTGTATACACTACAGCAACAACAATATGGTGCATAGACACCATAAGGAGGACCTTGAATGGCTCCTTTAGAGCAAATAAGATGGCGCATAGGGCCCATAAGCAGTAATTTATTACCAATTATTTCTGTATTGGCAAATGAAATTCAGCAAAGTAATTTGTACTGGAAAAAAACATCCCAACTGTATGTACAAAAGAGTGGGGCCTAAATTAGCTATTACTACTTAAGGAAGACCTTGGAGTTATCATGGACAGTCCTCTGAAAACATCTGTTCAAAGTGCCCCAGAGGTCAAAAAGGCTACAGAATGTGAGGAACCATCAAGAAAGGGATAGATGAGATGACAGAACAATATCATAATGCCACTATAATCAATCCATGGTATGTCCACACCTTAGATACTGTGTGCCGTTGTGGTCGCCCCATCTCAGAAAAGATCTGTTAGAATTGATAAAGGTGCAGAGAAGGGCAATGAGAATGATTAGGGGTATAGAGCAGCTTCTATATGAGGAACGATTGCAAAGACTGGGATTGTTCATCTTAGCAAAGAGACCACTGAGTGGGGATATGATAGAGGTTGATAAAAACATGACTAGTGTGGAAAAACTGAATAGGGAAGTGTTATTTACCCCTTCACATAACACAAGAAGCAGGGGTCACCCAATGAAATTAGTAGGCAGCAGGTTTAAGACAAAAGGAAGTACTTGGCAGGAGACTGGATTGGAGCAGGAATCAGGCCTAGTAATCAGAGCAAGGATCAGAGGTGGAGTCAGAGTTCAAATGCCTGAGCCAAGGGTCAAGACAGAGTCAGAGTGAAGAATCAAAGCTGAAGGTCAGAACTGGATTACCGGGAGACAAGGAAGGCAGGAGCAAGGCTGGGACAGAATTTGAATGAGGCTGGGCATAGGATAGGGTCCCAGTTGAAGACGTGCAGGAGTAAGGCAGGAGCAGTAAGGCCAGCACAAGGAGGCAAAGAATGTAGAGCCATGTGCACTGAGCAGCTACTTACCTGCTGCAGCTGATGGACTTAACAACAAGCCACTTGACTGCCTTAGCCAATTAGGTGGTTCTGCTATGGTCCAGCTGTGCTCTTTGGCTGCCTGGTGACTGGGCAGGCATAACTGCAGATCCTCATTCCTGACAGTACTTCTTCACACAACACACAGTCAACCTGTGGAACTCTGTAGCGGCGGGACGACCCACACCTCCATCACTCAGAACTGGGGAATTCGGGAGGCTCTTTGGTTGTTGTTGATTTATTATTAGATTTTAAAGTACTTTACAATGGAACTCTAGAAAGAAAAACGTCCCAGGGTTCAGTGTTTATGGTCTTCCAGGGATTCCACATACATATTTCTCAATTTACAAGTAAAAAGAATTGTTTATTTATCTATTTGTATTAACTACAAGCCTGGCAAACTCACCCCGGGTTCTGTCTAGCTCATGCGTCATCACCAGTAATAAGGATTCCACAGCTGAAACTTGGTTCACAAGTCAGACACCAGCACAATAGAATCCAAACTGTTCTCTCGTATCTGTGTTAGCGCTCCAGGACTAACAGGGCTAAAAAAATAATGGAAACCAACAAAACCAAACCTTGGTCAAGATTTTCAAAAAATAGATGCATAAAATTGGGCTCCTCAATAAGTAGCCTAATTTTCAAAAGTGCTGAGTATACTCAGCAGCTTCCGCTGACTTCAGCATAGTTTTAGGAGCTTAAAGTTAAGTGCGTATATTTGAAAATCTTGTTTTATTTTTGTCACTGAAGTCAGCAGATATACTTGTATACACATGGGGAGTAGATCTGCTTGTCCTTCCCTAGATTCACTTTTCTAATTATAACTGAACTTTAACAGATTGCTTATTGTATGTTGTTCCAATTATTAACCCTTCTCATGCCCTACAGGTGTGTAAGATCACATCCAACAATGCACCTGTCCTCCATCCCCCCATATAGCTGTGCTGCGTATATTGCACATGCTACAGTGATTCTCATGGACTCTGAGTGACCACAGCACACCAGCAAAGAGCTGACAGCAATGAATGGAACTTGCTGTGATGTAGTTTAAAAACAATGTGTGTTTATTTAATATACCATAACAGATTTATTCAGTTGGTAAAGTAGGGAACCTCCATTTAAAGCAGGGGTGGGTAAACGTTTTGGCCTGAGGGCCACATTGGGGTTGCAAAATTGTATGGAGGGACGGATAGGGAAGGCTGTGCCTCTGCAAACAGCCTGGCCCCACACCTTCTCCAATCCCCATCCTCTTCCTGCTTCCTGACTGCCCCCCCTCAGAATCTCCGACCCATCCAACCTCCCCTGTTCCTTGTCCCCTGACTGCCCCCTCCAGAGACCCCCCTGTCCCTAACCACTCCCCTGGGACTCCACCTCCAGCTAAGTGTCCTGCTCCTTGTCCACACAGCCCCCTCCCAAGACCCCCCACTCTAATTTCCCCCCCCGACCCTAACCATTCCGCTGCTCCCTGTCCCCTGATTGCCCCGACCCCTATCCACAACCCCTGCCCCCTGACAGATCCCTGGGACTCCCATGCCTATCCAACCCACCTGTTCCCCATCCCCTTACTGCCCTCCCCTAGAACCTCCACCCCATCCAATTACCTCCTGCTCCCTGTCCCCTGCCTGCTCCTCGGGACCCCCTGCTCCTTATCCAACCCTCCAGCCCCCTTACCATGTCCCTCAGAACAGCATGTCTGGAGGCTGCGCAGCACACTGGAGCCAGACACCGTGCCCCACAAGAGCTCTCAGCCCTTCCTCCTCACCATGCTGCTCAGAGCAGCGTGTTTGGCAGCCATGCCATCCAGAGCAGTGTGGCTGGGGAGCGCGGGAGGAGGGAAACAGTAGTACAGGGGCCGGGGCTAGCCTCCCTGACCGGGAGCTCAGGGGCCGGGCAGGACGGTCCCACAGGCTGTAGTTTGCCCACCCCTGATTTAAAGGGTCACTTGTAGTATTAGCCAGGCTTCTCTTGAATCCAGACTTGCTTCAATAGGACAACACGAGTGAGCTCTTTCCTTGAAGCCCCTGGCTCCTCTTAAGTACAGAGGGCAAGTTTTTGTAATCCACCTTAAACCAATAAGGTGTGCTGCGGCAAGAGAGAGGCTTGGTAAAAGGATTTCCCACTACAATATGGTGAAAAACCTGGACTTCTCATGGTGACAAAGCAAGAAGAAATATCTTGCTCTGTTTTTGTTCTGCAATGGGTGTGAGAATTTTAACATAAATAGATTGGTTTATAAATGTTAACTCTGGAGTCAAACACTGCCAGACACATACCACAGTGGCCCTACCACAACACTACCATTCTAAAAGACAAGGATATATTTCTTACCCTTGTTTTTCCTCCTCTTTCTCTTCTTCCTCCCTTGCCCACCCCACACCTGGGGATAAGTGCAAAGGGAGTTGTACTGAGGAGTATTTTTCATTAAGCGATATCCATTTGTTTAACTGAGGGAACAGAGAGAAGCAGGAATAAACATTCCAATGTGAAGCACCAATGTAAATATTTAAGTCTGGGAGTTCATGACCAAACTGCGTTATGGACTCAGCAAAGAGTTATATAACCAGGTGGCGAGCACCCTGAAGCTTCTTGGGGGATACTTTTAGAAAAACACCCCACAATAAATGTTTTGATCTCTTAGCACTGCTAGAGGGTAGCCCACACCATTGGAGTCCTGGGCTGTCAGACATAAGACAGGCTATGAAGAAGCTCAGAGTCTCAGAGTCCCAGGGCACTGGCAAAGGACTGCTATGAGCAGGCTGACAGCTAGAGCTGGTTGAAACTTTTTATTCAAAACATTCATGGCTGAAAAATGACTTTTTTGTCAGAATGGAAATTTCCACACGAACTATCCATTGTCAGGGACTGTTTGGAGAGGATTGTCAAAAATCTGAAAAAACCATAGATGGAAAAGTTTTCATTTTTTGTTCACCAAAAGTCAGTTTTTGACAAAAAGGCAAAAATGTTTGAAGTAAAATTTTAACCAAAATTTTAGTTTATAGGTTTTGCTGAAGTTTTTCATGGGAACAAAAGCCACTTCCTGACCAGTGACTCACAGCACTGAATTCCCTGCTGTCATTGATGCTCCTTGAGCCCCTACAACTTGGCTTCCATCCCCTCTATTCCACTGAGCCCACACTCACCAGGGTACCAGTGGCCACCTCAAGGTCTCCTCACTATTCTCGTCCTTCTCACTTAGGCTGACCAGATAGCAAGTATCAAAAAATCGGGACAGGAGGTGGGCAGGATAATTATGTGAGAAAAAGACCCAAAAATCGGACTGTCCCTATAAAATCAGGACATCTGGTCACCCTATTACTTGTGTGAGATGCTCCAGCTGAGAAACCTGCCACTTCCTTGGCTGTAGAGACTAGTCTTTCACACTTTGCTTCCACCCTCTCTGTCCACTCCCTCACTGTCTCCTTTTGTGACTCTCCTTGCTCTGCCCTCTCGCTATGTCTGGGTTCCTGTGATGGGGCTCACTCACCCGAGGGGCACCCCTTTGCGTCGGTGCGGGATATTGCTGCTAGCTTCGTTTCCAGAACATTCTTCAGGCTGTCTGCCTCTGGCCCCAGATCTTCTGTGGCTCAGCTCTTTGGCCAAGTCAGACCCCTTCTGGCGTATCATAAGCAGGTGTAAATGAAACTGAATAATTCTTCTGCTCTCTTGGGCGACTGAAATCTTCTCTGCTTATAAACCATATCTCAGGGCTCCCTCACCCAGGAGCCTTCTGTTCCCTGTGAGGGTCCCTCCATAGGAGAGTCCTGCCTTGTTCACAGTCTCTCCCTAAATCATGCTCCCTTTTTCTAGGCCCCACCACAGGGCTAATCCTGTCCCTGTGGCCTTCCTTAGCCTGTCTACTCCAAGCCTTTCCCAGGGAGAGGGAGGGTCTTCCCTTCTCAACAAAGTGCCTTCAATCTACTTAAAGACCTAGCTTTGCCCCTTCTTACCAAGAAGGCACTTAGTTACCACCGCCCCGCCCCCCGGCTCTAAGGTGTGGAGCATGACTAATAGGGGTTTTATCCCTTGCCCTGTAGGTGTGATGGGGGTTAAACCCTGACACTGTCCCACTAGGGTCTGTACTCTGCCCACCCTCCTGCTCCTCAACACAAATATTTGGTCACTGGCCAAGCTGATCCATTCTCTTGGCTTTAATTACCACCCTTTGCCAATGTCTCTCACATTTGTCTCTCCAACCCTGGCTCCTCAGGTTTGTATTTCCAACTGCATCTCTCATATCTACTCCTAGACAATCCAATGCAACTTATCAATTATTTATTCTATAATTATTATTATTGCCACAGTGACGAGGAGGAGCCCATCGTGCCAGGTGCTATACAAACACAGAACAAAAAGATAGTCCCTGCCCCAAGGAGTTGACAATTCAAGTATAGGACAAGAGACAACAGATGAATACAGACAGATGGGGGAGTACAGACACACAGTATTGGTCAGAACTACAAGCTGTGGTCTCAGCACACCAGCAGCCGAACTGTTGTCAAGTTCTTTTGTAGGCAAAGGAGAGTTTGGAGGAGGAGTTTGATGGAGGATAATGAGGCAGCTCTGTGAATGTTTGCAGGGAGTTACTCCTGTGGGGGGGGGGAGGGCAGCATGGGAGAAAGCACGAAAGTGCTTGTTTGACAATTTAATGAGTGGGCAGTGGAGACTGGGTGACTGATTAGAGGTGGGACTCGACATTTCAGTAGCGATGAGAGATGATATGGAGGGTGAGGATAGACTGTGAAGGGTCTTGAAAGTGAAGACAAGCAGCTTCAGCAAAAACTGAACGGCTCATCATTCCTCCTGAATCTTCGCCTCCTCCTTTGTCTGGAGCTGTCAACTATGCCTCCATCCTCCCTGTCCCATCGACTCCAAACCCTGGTGTCATCTTCAACTCCTCTCTCTCTTTATCTCCTCCCACACAGATTCTATAATTAAACCCTTCCAGTTTCAGCTCACCAGCATCTCAGACTGGGGTGTCAAACACCCAGTCTGTGGGTTGGATCCAACCTGATTCACGTAATGATCTGACCCCTGTGACAGATTCTTCTTTTGTAAAACCTAATTTTCATTTACAAGGGAGGTGCATGGAGCCCTTCTGCCAGGTGCCAACAGAATCAACTAGGGCTGGGTACAGTCAGTGCAGGGGCGTTTTTCTAAAATAAACTGAAGGATGGCTCATGCCGCACCTAGAGTTGTTCTCTGTCTGCTTTTGGCTCTGGGAAATTAAAATCCAACTTCCGTGGTTGCCATTGCAGGTGGCTCTTCCCTATCTAAGGGCACTCAGAAGTGCTTGGGAACATGGAACCACAAGTACCTTTTATTTGTGGGGGAGAAGGAGAAACTCCAAACAAAGAAACCCTATGTACAGCCAATCGGTATGTCGGGAGTTTGGTTAGCCCCACAGTTCCACTGTATTAATTATCTGGCTTGTTGGGTCCAGAACTTTTAGCCACACAGCAACCCCAACCCTTCTAAAACTGCAGTCATAGGTCCAATTAGATAGAGGAGGGAGGGCTATCAGGGGATTAGCTTTCTTTCAGCAGCTGCTCCAGACCAGAGAAGGCCAGATCATTACACCCTACAACCTGGTCTAGCTCCACAACCTCAGTTCTATTGTGATCGGTCTGGTCAGTCCTAGAGGCAATAATCTCCACAATGATGCCCACTGAAACTGTGTGGAGTCACCTGTGCATGGTTGCCACCAGTCCAGTTGGGCCTCCTTGAAGAGAATCATAGAAATGTAGGGCTAGAACAGACATCAAAAAGTCATCCACTCCAGCCTCCTGTGCTGAGGCAGGACCAACAACGAGCCACCATGGTGCAGGCAGGCTCTGCTGCAAAGTCAGCTTTGCACCCCTCTCTGAACTTCAGCTTGGTCCAGTCCTGCAGAACCACTCCACACTGGAATCAAAATCATCAAATGTAGAATCCAGAGCAGTACAGACCCATGGGATTGAGGATCTGAGGTAAAGCCTCTGATTTCTATAGCAAAACCTTCGGCCCTCTCCAGGTGAATTGAATCCTGTTCTCAAACAAGAGCCCATTGCCTCTAGAGTCAGAGTGACCCACATATTCCAGGGCATCTCTTGCACATTTCTGGTTCCCTTTCAGGAGTATGATTACTATAACAATCAATTTATATGGAGGCAAAACAGGGGCATTCCAGCTAAATCAGCAAAACACAATATGTGGAATTATGGTTAAGTAACATTACGTTATATGGAAATGACATTGGCCAGAACAGGATTTTCCTCTTTTTCCCTATAGAGGGAGTTCTATTTCCCCAAACTTCTGCTGTTTACATACGTAGCTAGCCCTGATGGTTGTGATCACATTATCCCATTATCTTCTCCCTTCTCCTACCTCTCTCTGAACTCTCTCCTCCTTTTGGTCTCACCTTAATTTAGGATTGTTTATTGTTAGTATGGGTGTAGCGTCTATAGGCCCCAATCAGACCGGTAAGCTCTTTGGGCAAGGGAAGCCATCTTTATCCCAACTGTAAGCACCATACATAGCCATGGTGCTTTGCAAGCCATAAATAATGAGCAGAGTAGAAGAAAGCTCAGATTTCAAGAGGCCCAGCAGCCTGTGACGCAATACAATTGTTGAAGAAGCTCCCATTCTTGAGTCCAGGGCTAGCATTGACAAGGCACTGCTGCTTCGGAAGCTCACAGCACCAGAATCTGGAACGGAGACTGGCAGGACAGCACCATGAGGAGAATCCAAAGCTGGCACTGAGAGAGCACTGCTGTGGGGAAGCTTGCAGGGCAAGTGTATGAGACAGAAGAATCTGTACCCTCTCATTGCTCTGTCCCAGAATCAAAGGCAGTAAAAAGAAAAGAGAAGGCTGGGGGTTGTGGTGGGAGGAGAGGATGGAGGAGAGGCGGGAGGAGAGCTGAGGAGACTGGAGCAGAACACAATGTATCTTTATGAAATATTTAACAATTTGCTTTTACCCCATCTGTCTCCTCAGAGCCAACTGAAAGTTTTATGTAAGCCAATCCCTCTGTTGACCTACTTGAGATAAAACCTCAAGAAGTCCTATTGTAAATGCTGCACGGAGGCAGAAAAGAGGGCCCGGGGGGGAGGGATATTTCCATAATAAAACTGTCAAGGGGAAAAGAGTCTAGAAATCATTGCAAGGAAAAGTAATTAAATTAAGACTTTAAATGGCGATGTCCACTCCAAACCGCTCGACATAAATGGTGTTCTTAATTCTCTAATTAGAGAGGAACATTTCAGGGAGAGGTGTGCACTTAGCTTGACCGAGACAGAATGGGAGCAGCAAGGGAACTTCTGATAGAGAAAAAGATACCTCTGTGAATTTTAAAGCTAAGCTGGAAGCTTTGGGAGCCAATAGTCACCTGATCCTAGCTACCTGGTCTCAACCCATGCCAAGAAGCCACAGAAATCCACAACCCTCATCCCTCTGGGGGTTCCCCCCACAGTTCATTCCACAAGGTCTCTCTACTTCAAATCCCTTCTGCATACTTACCTCTACAGCAAGTACAGTGGAATGTCTGTAGGATAATTTAATGCATTTGCCCTGCAAGGAGAACTGTGTGCGCAGATCCTGTGCCCTGCCATCTGTAAGGGTTCACCCACATGGAATTAGTTGCAGGATGTGGGCCTAAGTGGGGTGTGCAGAAAGTTGTATTAAAATAATAATCTATCACTTTAAATGCAATGCGTTTTGCCCTCGTCCTTTTTGCAGGCTAGGGGTCTCTGTAGGAAAGTGAGCAATCTGGATCTTGCAGAGCCAGCCTCGATCAACATGGGGCTAATTGTGTCTCTGTGCCTTAGGGAGCAGCCTGCTTTGTCTCTCTCTGGTTTTGATTCTTCAGTGATAAAAGTTCTGGGTTTTAAGAAATAAAGTAGTGTTACACAGCCTTCCTGAAAGAGTAGTTTTTATGCTTTTGAATCTAACTTTTCTGTCTGTATGCCATTAATTTAATAATAAGATCATATAACATTAAATATCCTCCCCCCGCCCCTGCTGTCCCATTAAAACTTCACGATATGGCTAATCATCTCTTGGCCACTTTTTTTGTATGTTGCAGCCCTTTTTTAAAAAATTGGCTTTGCATTTTTAGAGTGTGAACTCTCTGAGGCAGGGATGCTTCCTTTTGTGTTTGAAAGTTCCTAGCATGTTGTGGGCATTATCAGAAGCACAAAGTAAATAAACACTGATCATTCATATAAAGAGTAACAAGAGGGCACAGTAATCCATTGACAGGTCTCTCCTGCCCATTGGTTGCAAAAGGAAGTAACTCCAGGTGGATGGAGAAAGCTAGTTTAGAGCCAGGTTTCCCCAGAGTTGGCATTCAGAGTTCATTCCAGGGCACACAGCTCCAGTTCAGAATCTTCTTCCAGAATCCATTCCAGCTCGTTACAGGAATCCAATTCAGGTTTTCTCCACTCTTCCTCAGGGACTGCACCCACAGTCCATTGCAAGAGAGAGAGAGGATTCCAGTGCAGGTGGATTATGCCACTGCTTCCTTCCAGATGATTTATGAATATGTTTATAGGTAGTGGGGGAAAAGCCTCTCTAGATCAGGACAAAGAGCAGTATGAAGCAGGACCAGATTCTTAAAACCACTCACACACCCAGTGTTCAAAAACTAAAGTATAAATTACTAGTGAGCAGGTGAAAAAAACAGGTCTTTTGAACAAATCATCAGGTGTTTTAAACCCCCCTGGTCCACTGGGAGGAAAGCACAATGGGTAGCAGAAAGGAAAACCACAAACAAAACCCAAGACAAGTAAGGAACTCAAGGAACCTCAAATCCAGGGAGAGGGGGACAGATGTGGCCACCCAAAACCCTGCTCAGTCACAAGCCATGTGTGACAGATAAATGTCACGTGCATGGCATTATGCAGCTACCTGGCAAATCTATAAAGTTTGTTGGACTTGCTTAAACATAATCTTTTTGTATTTTTAACACACCAAGTTCCACTTAAGTATTCTGGCTGCCATAGCAACATGGCACATTCATTCCGGGTGTCATTTTCCATCACAGTTGGTTTGTTCGGAACTCTTCCCTGACTTCAAAACTTTTGTTGCCGAGGTAACAACATTTCATTTTGCATGGAAGTGCTTGGCTGTGTGCATATGTGGCAAGATGAGCTCTGTTCTCTGCAGGAGCTCATAGTACAATGGGATGAAGCATCAGAAATGCTAATATATATTTTTATATTATATATATATATATAGTGATGGAGTCAGACCAGAAGGATATAGGAGAGTGCTGGAAGGCAGGTATATCAGCCTCAGGATGTGCAGGTCCTTGTTCCCTGGATAGCCAAACAAAGGCTACTCCAGACCAATCAAGACACCTGGGGCCAATTAAGAACCTTCTAGAAAGGAGTAGAAACAGCTAGCCTAA
>ML677350.1:4824687-4874029 GCA_007922305.1 Dermatemys mawii
GTTTGTACTCGTGGGTCCTGCGCTTCCTGGCAGATTTAGGGGCCTCAGAAACTCATCTAGGCCCCAGAGTGACCTCCCTTTCTCAGTATACTTGGCAAGAGTCACCACCTAGTGAGCTACCTTCATCACAGGCCAGTATGGAAGGTGGAAAGAGCGGGGGTGGGGGTGGGGGTGGAGGGAGCCTGGACCCGCTCTCTACTCTGGGCTCCAGCCCAGGGACCCTAATAGTATCAGCTAAGATTTTATATAGTGTATGTATATATATATATATATATATATATATATATATATAAAGAAAGGGTGGGATGAAGGAACTATAAGAAGAAACAGTGCTGCAGTGGCAGATGGTATAATGTGACAGAGGACACAGCAGGATCCCAATGGGTGGCGCCAAGGTTAGAACATGGGGAAAATCTAACTTATTTTGTCATAAAGAATAATAAATATAATAATAGAAAAATAGTCCTTTTCCTTCTATCAACGCTTTCCTGCAAGGATCCTAATACACAGTTGCAACGTTTCCACATTTTTTTTTCTTTTCTTGCCAACAAAAATTCACCCACATTGACCTGAATTCATGAATTGTGGCAATGAACCTGAATCAGCATTTTTCAAAGCTTTGCATGAAAAGTGTTGCCCCGCTCTTCTAAGACCCACAAATAGTATAGACAGACCCTGTACAAGCCTTCCACACCCAGCTCTGCAAAATCTCTTCACTGCTGCTATTCCAGCCTTGTTCATGCCCCTCAGTCTTCCCCTCTGTCTCTACCAATGAACCTCAGTCTTGATCTGCAGCTTCCCCCACTGTCAGTCTTAGCCTACCTCTCTGTCTCTAGGGGTGTCAGTGCACCTCTGTTTTGATGTGCAGCTCCCCTGGCAGTTCCAATTCTGAGCACCAGGATCTACCTACCCAAACTTTCATCTTCAGACAATGAAGCCCACAAAACCAGCTATCTGTCTCTATCCTACTGGATGGGCTGATAGATAAAGAGATGCTGGTGAAGTTCATGGTGGGATAACATGAAATACAATAGGATCTGGAATGCACGAGGCATGACTGAGGACAGAAAATCATTCTCTCAGCTAATGCATCAACCGCCCTCTTCCAAAACCAGGCATGAGCAGCTGATGCTTGGCGAGGACATTGCAGACACTCCAAACCACTGCATCCTGTGTGCGCGTTAAGATATCCCTGTGAGTCCCTAACCCAGGGGTGGGCAAACATTTTGGCCAGAGGGCCACACTGGGGTTCAAAACTGTGTGGAGGGCC
Organism: Dermatemys mawii; assembly: GCA_007922305.1. Lineage (NCBI taxonomy): Eukaryota > Metazoa > Chordata > Testudines > Dermatemydidae > Dermatemys > Dermatemys mawii. Next base: position 4,825,958 of record ML677350.1, read on the forward strand.
AGGTAGGGAAGGCTGTGCCTCCCAAAACAGCCTGGCCCCACCACATATGTGACTCCCACCCACTTCCTGGCCCCTGACTGCCCTCCTCAGAATCCCTGACCCATCCAACCCTACCCCATTCCTTGTCCCCGGATCACCCCCTCCGGAAACCTCCCCACTTTAACTGCCCCCCCCAGGACCCCACCCCCATCTAAGCCCACCTGCTTGTTGTTCCTGCTTGTTTGCATATTGCAACTGATTCATTTGGATAGCCAGACACATTTCCTTTTTACAATGCTGGACGGCTAATGTCTCTAGCAGCCAAGCATGGATCACTGGGAGTCAGGCTTTGATTTTTTTATTCCATCACAGCAATTCATAGTCATCTGTGCAAGCAGCGTTGTGTACAAATCCATCTTCTGGATTACTGGTCACCACTGCTTCTGAATCTGGGCCAGTGTGGCATTTGGCTAGAAACAACAACAAACCTGAACAACACAATCCTTTCAGGTAAGACCAGAGAGAAGAAGTGTTTATGAGAGGTACCTTGATGTGAGAAGTGACGCACAGTGACATCAGAGGCAGTGGGGCCATCTCCCTCCTGCATGAAATTATCTTTAATTCTTTGCAGCCAAACAGCGATGTCTTTCAAACCTACCTCTCTGTTTTATTCCTGGGAAATGGAGTGATCAGAAAGAGCTGAGGAGGGACAAATACATCCCTGAAGCCAAATTGGTTCCCATACCAGAGCTGAACTCTTTGTAAAAGAAGCAGTGAGAAGTAAAAAGGCATCCTTTAAAAAGTGGAAGTTAAATCCTAGTCAGGAAAATAAAAAGGAACATAAACTCTGGCAAGTGAAGTGTAAAAATATACTTAAGAAGGCCAAAAAAGAATTTGAAGAACAGCTACCCAAAGACAAAAAATAACAGCAATTTTTTTTTAAGTACATCAGAAGCAGGAAACCTGCTAAACAACCAGCAGAGCCACGAGGTGATCAAAATGTTAAAGGAGCATTCAAGGACACTAAAGCCATTGTGGAAAAACTAAAGGAATTCTTTGCAATTGGACTTCATAGCTGAGGATGTGAGGGAGATTCCCAAACATGAGCAATTCTTTTTAGGAGACAAAGCTGAGGAACTGTTCCAGATTGAGGTGTCATTAGAATATGTTTGGGAACAAACTGATAAATTAAACCGGAATAAGTCACCAGGAACAAATGGTATTCACCCAAGATTTCTGAAGGAACTTATATGCAGAACTGCAGAACTACTAACTGTGGTATGTAACCTAGCATTTAAATCAGTTTCTGTACCAGATGCCTGGGGGATATCTAATGTGATGCCAATTTTCAAAAAAAGGCTCCAGAGGCGATCCCGGCAATTATAGGTCAATAAGCCCAATTTCAATACCAAGCAAACTGGTTGAAACAATAGTAAGGAATGGGATTATCGGCCATATAAATGAACACAATTTGTTGGGAAAGAGTCAACATGGCTTTTGTAAAGGGAAATCATGCCTCACCAATCTTCTAGAATTCTTTGAGTGGGGTCAACAAGCATGTGGACAAGGAGGATCTAGTGGATATAGTGTACTTAGATTTTCAGAAAGCCTTTGACAAGGTCCCTTACCAATGGCTCTTAAGCAAAGTAAGCTGCCATGGGATAAGAGGGATGATCCTCTCTTGGGTCAATAACTAGTTAAAAGATAGGAAACAAAGGGTAAAGATAAATGGTCAGTTTTCAGAATGGAGAGAGGTAAATAGTGGTGTCTCCCAGGGGTCTGTTCTGGGACCAGTACCGTTCAACATATTCATGAATGATCTGGAAAAAGGGGTAAACAGTGAAGTGGCAAAATTTGCAGATGATACAAAACTATTCAAGATAGTTAAGTCCAAAGCAGACTGCAAAGAGTTACAATGGGATCTCACAAAACTGGGTGACTGGGCAACAAAATGGCAGATTAAATTCAATGTTGATAAATGTAAGGTAATGCATATTGGAAAACATAATCCCAACTATACATGAAAAGTGATGGGGTCTAAATTAGCCGTTACTACTCAATAAAGATCTTGGAGTAATTGTGGATAGTTATCTGGAAACATCCACTCAATGAGTAGTGACAGTCAAAAAAGCTAACAGACTGTTGGCAATCATTAGGTAAGGCATAGATAATAAGACAGAAAATATCATATTGCCTCTATATAAATCCAGAATACACCCACAAGTTGAATACTGTGTGCAGTTGTAGTTGCCCCCATCTTAAAAAAGATATACTGGAATTGGAAAAGGTACAGAAAAGGGCAACTAAGGTGATTAGGGATATAGAACAGCTCCCGTATGAGGAGAGATTAATAATACTGGGACTTTTCAGCTTGGAAAAGAGATGACTAAGGGGCGGGGGAGTATGATAGAGATCTGTAAAATCATGACTGGTGCAGAGAAAGTAAATAAGGAAATGTTATTTATGCCTTCTCATAAAACAAGAACTAGGGGTCACCAAATGAAATTAATAGACAGCAGGTTTAAAACAAACAAAAGGACTTTTTTTGTACACAATGCACAGTCAACCTGTGGAACTCCTTGCCAGAGGAGGTGTAACAATGCTGGTTCTGGGGGGTCCAATAGTGAGTGCCAATTCAGGACAAATTGCTTAAAGCTGGGCAGTTACAGCCCAAGGCTGGGGTTTTTCCACCTTTAAGGCAAACCAAACCAGCCAGGCAGAGAGCACTTTGGTTTCACCCCACTTGCTAACCATAAGTCACACAAGCAATTCCCTTAGACACTCCAGTTTCCCAGTATCACCACCAGTGCCACTCGTTATAGGGACAAATGGTTATGAAAACCAATATCCTGGTAAAAGAAAAACGGTTTTCTTGATCCCAAAGGACCAAGCCCCAGACCTAGGTCAATATACAAATCAGATCTTGGCTGTTGCCAATCCTTTAGAATCTAAAATCTAAAGATTTATTCATAAAAGGAAAAAGATATAGATGAGAGCTAGAATTGGTTAAATGGAATCAATTACATACAGTAATGGCAAAGTTCTTGGTTCAGGCTTGTAGCAGTGATGGAATAAACTGCAGGTTTGAATCAAGTCTCTGGAGTACATCCACAGCTGGGATGGGTCATTCAGTCCTTTGTATAGAGCTTCACTTTGTAGCAAAGTCCCTCCAGAAGTATAAAGCAGGACTGAAGACAAGATGGAGATGGAGCATCAACCTTTTATAGTCTCTTGCCATGTGGTCTCGGCTTACTTTGTCCCAAAGACAAGCTGCCCATCACATGGCATGGAAAAACCTCAGAGTTTGGACTATAAGCATGTCCCTGCATGCCTTGCTGAGTTACAAGGTGTGTCTGCCGTCTCTCAATGGGTCAGTTACATAACTGATGGTCCTTAATGGGCCATCAAGCAGGCTAGGCAGAGCGAACACCAACTTGTCTGGGATGTCACCCAGAAGCAAAGCATAAGTTTGAAATACAAACATATAGAGCCAATATTCACAGCTTCAACTACAAAAATGATACATGCATGCAGATGTAAATGCAAATGAAATTAATAGACAGCAGGTTTAAAACAAACAAAAGGACTTTTGTTTGCAAACCATAACCTTGTCTTAGACACTTTATTTGACCCCCTTTATATAAGATTTGGTGTCCCTACAGGACCTTGGTTGCAACAATGATCTATACGGTCCCAGATTATGTCAATAATGTCACAGGAGGTTGTGAAGATCAACACTATAACAGGGTTCAAGAAAGAACTAGATAAGTTCATGGAGGATAGCTCCATCAATGGACATTAGCCACCATGGGCAGGGATGGTGTCCCTTAACCTCTGTTTACTAGAAGCTGGGAATGGGTGATGGGATGAATCACTGGATGATTGCCTGTTCTGTTCATTCCCTCTGAAGTGCCTGCCATTGGCCACTGTCGGAAGACAGGATATTGGGCTAGATGGACCCCGTATGGCCATTCTTATGTTCTTGCGTAAAGGCTGAGAGGGGAGCCTGCAGATGGGTGGCAGGGGCAAAGATGGTTTTAAGTCACCTCTGCTAACCTGAACCAGCTGAGAGCCATTTTGGCCTCTGGTGCAGGTTACAGTCTGAAGGCAGCCTCCAATGGCACTCTGCTGCCAGAGGCCCAAGGGGTGACTGCGGCCATGGGGGATACCTGGAGTGAAGCACTTTGCCTCAGCCCCATCCTCTGCTACTCAACATGCTAAAGCATCTCATGGGAGGGGCATAGGGCCAGCTATGGTGGCTGTACACTAGCCAGGGAAACCCTCTATATCAGGAATTACCCCAGAGCTGGCTCCACTCTATTTCTGACCTCTTGACTCCAGCAGAGACACCATAAAAGGGAGGTGGTGTTGTAATGAACTGGGCCCCTGGCTCGATGATCCTTCTCTGATGATTTCCCCACCTTCCCATTCCTTGGCTCACGTTTCCCCAGGGACTGACTGCAGGGAGCTTCCCTCAGTGCTCCAGGCTTTCCCGCTCCTTCACACAATGCACCAGCATTACTGCAAAAGGCTTTTATCATGCCCATTAGGCATTGGCCCACCTTGGTGCAGAGCAAGCCCACCGCCCCAAGGAACCTCCTGGAGCACAGGGAATGCCAGTGTGAAAAGCCCTTGCCCAGGGTACACAAGGGTAGAGAATCTCCTTAGATGCAGCTGCTTTCCTGCACCAGGGTCTATCCCCATCTGGCCCAAGTCTGCCTCTCCTCTGAAGAGGTCCCTTATCTAACAGGTGATCATGCTGATGGGACTGAGTGTTCCCTGGACCCAGGCGTCCAAGAGGTGGCTGGGAGTTCCTAAAGGGAAATAGCTGCTGAAAACCCAGGCGAACAGACAAATAATCCCTGAAAAACAACTCCAATCAGCAGCCCGGGCAGTCACAGGACACCAGCTCTCCCCTCTGAATGCACAGCTGTCCCCAGGATAAACAGGAAACAGTTTTATCCTCTGAGGAGCCAGGAGGTGAAAGGGTCAATTCTTTAGGTTGTGTGTCCAGGATTTAGGCAAGCAGCACAAGTCCCAAACAAATAGATTTTCCCCTTTCTCTCATAGATGAGGGACCCAATGGCCAAGTTCCTGTCCGTGGGGCTGTTTCTTGGCCCAGTGCAGGGTGACAAATATCCAGAGCCCAGAGAACAGAATGCCTGGTTTGGCCAGCAAGGCTTCAAAACCAAGGTGAAGTCACATAGGTGCAGGAACTAGGGGTTCCCCCTGGTTTGAAGTGGTTTACAGTTTGAAGTGGTTTACAGGGTTTACAGTTTAGTTCAATGGCTCACAGCACCCCCTCTAAACAAGGCAAGAATGGGCAACCTGCAGCCCATCAGGGCAATCTGCTGGCAGGCCGCAAGACAGTGTTTACATTGACCATCCGCAGGCACAGCTGCCCGCAGCTCCCAGTGGCCGCGGTTCGCTGTTCCCGGCCAATGGGAGCTGCGGGGAGTGTGCAGACCACAAGGACATGCTTGCTGCTCCTTTCCGAAGTTCCCATTGGCTGGGAACAGCGAACCGCGGCCACTGGGAGCTGCAGGCGGCCGTGCCTGAAGACTGTCAATGCAAGCACCGTCTTGCGGCCCGCCAGCGGATTATCCTGAAGGCTCGCACGCAGCCTGCAGGTTGCCCAGCACTGATACAAATTGTCCCATCACCCCTGAAGTCAGTGCAGGAAGAAAGCCAAGAAACATGGTAAGAGGAAGCTCTGTTGCCCTGCAGTGGCCTTTCCAATGGGCTTATAGTTCACATGCACCCAGCTCACATGGAAACCTGGGACATGTCTGTCCTGTCTGACCATGCATGTTAATTTCATGCTAGTGATGCTGGATAAGAGAGTCCTGGCTAAGGATGTACTTTCATTCAACTCCCCAATTTTATGGTGTTAATCAGGAAAAATTTACCCTTTGGGTGCAATTTCTCATATTCATTCTCAGCCCCAAGATAACTTTTTCTTTGTTTTCTGTCCTTAGAGGGGGTAATCAATTTTTTTGTTTTGTTTTTCCTTTCACCCCTTTGAAAACCCAAACTGGGCAACTAAATGAAAAATAAAAACTAGTACAGCATGAAGATTGAGAATTTGCACTGGTTGCACCCTTAGTTACCTTGTGACCAGACAGCGAGGCAATGCCTCCCCTTGTGACCTACGGGCTCCATTATTGGAGCTCCCTGTGTGCTGCTCTGCTGCTTGCAACTCCTTCTGACGCAGCAGCTTGGTTGCTAATGCGTGGCATCTATCATGATCATATTCAGTTTGTGTTGCTTTTTTTATATTGGCTGCCTGTTCAATGGTGGACTCAGTCTAAATGAGCCTTATTGGTCTATAAAGCTCTGTATGGGACTGGCCTGACCTTTTTTTAAAAGAGGTGTTGTTAATTGACTGCCACAGTTACTGCTGTTTAATTGTTTTGTTCTGACTGGTTTTGTTTACCCACCTTGTCTGTAATTTGCTGGGGGCATTCTTTCATTAATGAAGGAGAAATTGTTTTCCTGATTGCTGTTCACTTCGGTGAGGGTGGGATTGCAATATAAATATAAGTGTATTATGATGATGATGAATTTCCACGTGCACACACATCAGAAGCATTCAGATTGTTGGGCTAGATGCAAGAACCACTCAATGAGACTCGATGGCCACGGGATCTGCGGATAAGCTGCAGTGCGACCCCAGCGTGGAGCTGTGGCACTCTGCACGCATGGAACATTTATGTTGTGGTGTGTGCGGTTGTTTTTGTACCCGAAGGCAGTACAGTACAGTATGGTGCCGTGGGTGCAGAGCAGCAGCGGCAGCGTTGCTGTGGAACCATGTTTTAATTGTCTGACTCTAGAAATAAAATGCAGAGAACTCAGGCAAATCCAACATTATTGTTCCCATAGCAACGTTAACACTGCCACACAGGGCGCTGGCCTGGAAATCAAGAGACCTGAAATCTATTCTCAGCTTTGCTACAGATCTGTTGGCAGGGCCCAGATGAATGCAGACACAAATTAGGCATGTGCCTAGTACCCACATTTGAGGATTGACCAACCCAAGCAGTGCTGTGACCCTATGCACCTGGTTCAATGCTACTCACTGATATTTGGCTTGGCTGTCCCGCGTCATGACGGAGGGTTGGCTGGGCCAAACCCAAGTGCTATTGCGACCCCATGTGCCAGGTTGCAATGTCACTCACTCAAATGTGGCCTGATCACCACCCGCAATCCCCACTCATTGTGCCTAGGACCTGGTAATGGCTGAATCCAGTCCTGCCTGCTGGGTAATCTGAAACAATCTGAAACACTAATGGACCTTGGACTCATGGAAGGGGTCAGCTCAGACCAGGGAAGGGGGCACCCCAGGGCTTATGCCATTTTCAAAGATCTGTAACTCTCAAGTGCTTTAAGTCTCTGTGATTCCTTTGCTAAACCTGTGTTCCTTGCTTTCCTGCCACTTTTCCCCTGAAGGGGTTAAACTAGAGCCCAGAGCAACCACAGCCTTGGTGGAGCTCTGGGGATTATATACATGTGACTGCGGGGCTTAAGAGGTCTCAGACACCAGTTTCAAGGTTCGGGCACATGGACAGTGGTGCAATATATCCTAAGGAAGGATGTCAGACAAGGTCTGAGCTGGGAGTATGTCCTACAGTCCCAGAGCTAGAAACAATGATCCTTGCCCAGGCCCAGTTGGCTTGGAAGCATGTGGGACCTGATGATAAGGTCCACTCACAACAAGCTCTGTCTGTCCCAAAGGGAACTGGGTGAGGTTAGGACGGTTCTTGCTTTGGTAGTTCCATGGTCCTGGTCAGGAAGACAGGGGGATTTGTATAGGTGGGTGGAGTTTCTAGGACATAACAGAGGGGAGGCCAATATATAATGGAGTGGTGGGGGAGATTCTGCAATTCTACCACTGGGGCAGGTAATGAAGGAAAGAAACCAGACCAGGCAAAGGGAAATAATGAGAGAGAAGAGAAAGCAGAATGTGTTATAAATGAAGAAGCAGAGGCAAAAGCCAGCAATAGGGAGCAGCGATGGGTGGCCATGCTGAGCTGGAGATGGACGGGGAGGGGGCCAAGGGAGAGCACAAGGCTGGACGGGGGAGTTTCAAACACGTGTCCTTTGGCCCATGAGGGACTTCCTAATAACCAGCTGTGAAAATTGATACAGAGCATTCCATCTCATTGTCCTGCCCCTGAGCGAACCCAGCAGGTCTGAATGTAGAAGCTATGGGCTGTGCTGGGAACTCCGCAAGGCAGCCAGAGGCTGACAGCCCAATTCAGAAAGGTGTGTGGGAGGGGACCTGACACAAGGCAAGTTAACAGGAACCTGGCACAAGGCAAACATGAGGGTGGAGGGGCAGGGGAAACAGGTAAAGAGGGAATAATGGAGTTTGTTGGGAGTGATCTGGAACAAGATCACAAAGGACGGGAACACAAGGAGAACTGAGACCTCCACAAGAGGGGAGGGAAGGGGAGGGGGAGAGGGCGTGTGAGTTTGTGCAAGTTGAACAAGATCTGGAAGGGTGAGGGAAATAGACCTGGAATTAGGGGATCACAGGGAGGCAGTTGTGGGAGTTAGTTACCAACTTTGTTTTCAACAGCAACGCAGGTTTCTGTAGTTGGCTTTCAATGAGTTAGCCCTGGCACCAAGGATATATCTGCAACTCTACAACAGTCCCATGTTTAACCAAAAGGGCTAATACGAACAGCTCCTTCTATTAGAGCCACAGCCTAATGTCACTGAGGGCCAGGCTGTATTTCTGGCCACACTCCAGAATGACTTTTTACTCTTAAATCCCCATGGGTTTTGCCGTCCCCACGGATCTCTGTCTTCCAATTTCTCATTGCTGGCACTTCACAGAGGAATGCATGAAAGTTTCTTGGCTTCCCGAAGTCCCACTGTGATGAGAGCGCTGTGAAATCGCCCATTGCTAGCTCCACTGACACCTGGAGTGGGCCCCTACATGTGCTGCTGTTATTTATTGTTTATATTACCATAGCACCTAGACCCCTCACTGAGATCAGAGCCTCCCCGTGCCACGCACTGTGCAGACACACAGTGAGCAAGAGGCAGTCCCTGCTGTGAAGATGTTGCAATCTACAGAGGCAACTCAGACAGAGACAACCAGCAGGAGGGGAAACAGAGGCAGATCAATGTGAAGTAACTAGCTCAAGGTCACCAAGCAGCAGAGCTGGGGACAGACCCCATCTCTCCCACGTCCTTGCCCAATGACTGACCCAAGGATCACACTGCTTCTGGAAGCATCAGAATCAGCATTTCCTCTTTGCCATGGTTTGTCTCACCGCCTGTAGCAACAGCTTGCAGGACTCCACAGTTTATTTATTTGTTTTAATTAAACGGCACTTAAGTCGTCTGCAGCCGTCACGTCACCACATCGCCACGTGATGTGCAGGACCTGGTGATGGGACACAGCTAAGTGACGCAGACGTGACTCAGCCACTGACTCTCTTCTCAGCTATGCTGGTTTTACAGCAGTGTAGCTCCACTGGTGTGTTTCAGCGGAGAGACTCCTGATTGAAGGGCAAGCATGAGGAGAGCCAGGCCAGCGAGTTTCCCCTAGCCACAACAGCCTGGCTCCTGGCTACTGCCACACAGTGTGGCTCAGAGAGATGACCAGTCTTTGCGTTCAGTGCCCCATGGTGAACTAAATAGTCTGGTACAATTCTGCTTGCTGGCACCTGTGGTATCTGGGTTGCACTCCTCTGTATGAAATATGGAATCATAGGACTGGAAAGGATCTCGAGAGGTCTTCTAGTCCAGTCCCTTGCACTCATGGCAGGACTATGTATTATCTAGCCCATCCCTGACTGGTATCTGTCAAACCTGTTCTTAAAAATCTCCAATGATGGAGATTCCACAACCTCCCTACGTAATTTATTCCAGTGCTTAGCCACCCTGACAGTTAGGAAGTTTTTCTTAAAGTCCAACCTATATATAAGGGCACCTGCTTCGTTTTAAACAAATCAGGGCAATCCTCAGCAAGTTGGCACCATGGCCCTTACTGTGACAAAATTTGGGTGCTCCTGTCAGAGCACAAACTTGTAAAGAGGGCAATCTGAGGCCACAGGAGAGCTCTCAAGTGGCTGCTTGCTCTCTCTGGCTTTGGCAGTCCTACTCCTAAAGGAGCCAGCCATTTTCACCTAGGTACAATGTGAATTGGGTGCAGCTATATGGCCCTATAACAGCGTTCCGAGGCCATCTAAGAACTCTAGAACTGTCGCCATGCTGCAAACCACAGCAGCCTGGAACTCCAGGGCTGATGAAAGAGACGTGTCCCTGCCATGAGTCATCCCCACACTCTGAAAAAAAAAATCAAGCCTCTTTACAATGTCAAACTTTGTACCTAAAACTGGAAGCACCTAAAACCACAAGCGCTTTTGAATTGACCTTAAGTTTTAAACTCTTTAAGGTAGGGATCATCTTTCTATACACTTATCTGGTCCCCATTACCCTAGTAGCTGAGCTGCTCACAAATGTTAATATGCGTACAAGGTAGGGAAGTATTAGCCCCATTTTACAAATGGGGAACTGAGGCGGAGAGGCTACGTGGCCTGACCAAGGTCCCCCAGGAAATCTCTGGTGGAGCATGGACTTGAAGCCCAGCTCTCCCACATGCTAGGCTAGTGCTATAACCATTGGACAATCCTTCTTTTAATAACTATACCACACTACTGTAATAAATCTCATCCCACGCATCTGATATTTCCCACCCAGTCTTAATTTTGCCCCCCAAAATTTACCAAAAAAGTGCGATGTTTAAAAAAAAACCAACCAAATGACTAACTGTAAAATTTCATTTGCAAGACACAGTAACAGTAATGTACACCCCAGCACTCCTTATTACAACAAAACTCCATCCAATAGTAGCTAGAGAACACTCACCACACTTACATAACCCAGCACTCTGTAATCAACACATTTCATAACCCCCAAAGACATCAATCATTCTGCCCCAGTCACAGGAATACTCTTCTGCTCCTCCAACGCATCATTCAACGAGAGAGCCCATTGCAGGCTGCTCCTAGCTTGCTGGACCCTGGGTCTGGGCCCTTTTCACAATCTGAACCGCACGTTCAATAAACAATAGATAAAGTCAGCAGGAGAAATCCAGTGGCACTTTGAGATTACAGCACAAACCAAGTGTCAAAGGAAGAGTGTGTGGGCAGAGTGAGTCAGGTGGGAAGGGCGGGCGTGAGGGAGGATTATATCGCAGTGAGCAGCTGACGGGATCTGTTCATTTCCCGACAGTGTAAGGCTTCTGGTGTTATTAAAATAGAGTTTTTGTCACGAAAGTGCAGCAGGTGGGAGCTGGACTTCACCAACCTGCTCTTGCACCCAGAACTCCTTAACAATGTTGTTTTTTTGAGGGCGAGGATATGTTTCTCTCCCCACCACCACCCTGCTGGAGATGGGGAAGGAGCTGGCTTCAGAAGGTTTCTTTTCCCTCTCCATTCAGTGAGCACAGAGCCTGGGCTTGAACCAAAGCCCACAGAAGCCACTGGCTTTGGATGTGGCAGATAGGTGGATTCCTGGCTGGGACACCTCCCTTGCTCCCAGCTTCAGGTGCTATTCAGTGCTCACCCTGGAAGGAAGTGAAGAGCCCCAGGAACCTCCCAGCCAGGCACCATCTCTTCTTGCTTCCTCTTCCAACAGCACTCCCCCAAACCGGGGAACGGGAGGGGAGGTATAGCTCTGCATATAGACTCATAGGCCAGAAGGGACCATCATGATAATCAATTCTGACCTCCTGAGCATTTCAAAACACAGAACCTCACCTACCCACTCCTGTAATGGACCCTAACCTCTGGCTGAGTTACTGGAATCCTCAAGTCATGGTTTAAAATCTTCAAGTTAACAGAGAATTCACCATTTACACCAGTTTAAACCTGCAAGTGACTCATGCCTCACGCTGCAGAGGAAGACAAAACCCTCCAGGGTCTCTGCCAATCTGACCCGGGAGAAAATTCCTTCCCGGCCCCCAAATATGGAGATCAGTTAGACCCTGAGCATGAGGGCAAGACACACCAGCCAAATACCTGGGAGAGAATTCTCTGTAGTAATTCAGAGCCCTCCCCACTGAGTGTCCCATCACCAGCTGTTGGAGGCATTTGCTGCTAGCAGTCACAGGTCAGCTACATGCCATAAGAACAGCCATACTGGATCAGAGCAAAGGACCTTCTAGCCCAGTATCCTGTCCTCCGACAGTGGCCAATGGCAGGTGCCCCAGAGGGAATGAATAGACAGGTTATCATCATGTGATCCATGCCCTGTCACCCAATCCCAGCTCTGGGAAACAGAGACTAGAGATAGCCAGGATGGGCAGGGATGGTAATAGCCCTTGATGGACCTATCTTTCATGAATCTATCTAGCTCCCTTTTGAACCCCGTTATAATACTGACTTTCACAACTCCCTCTGGCAAGGAGTTCCAGAGGTTCCCAGTGCTTTGTGTGAAAAAATACTTTCTTGTGTTTGTTTTATACTTGCAGTCTATTAATTTCATTTGGTGGCCCCTTGTTCTTCTATTATGAGAAGGCATAAATAACACTTCTTTATTTACTTTCTCTACACCACTAATGATTTTATAGACCTCTATCATATCCCCCCTTAGTCACCTCTTTTCCAAGCTGAAAAGTCCCAATCTTCTTAATCTCTCCTCATATGGAAGCTGTCCTATACCTCTAATAATTTTCATTACCCTTTTCTGAACCTTTTCCAATTCCAATATATCTTTTTTTGAGATGGGGTGATGACATCTGCACGCAGTAGTCAAGGTGTGAGCATATCATGGATTTATACAGAGGCAATATGATATTTTCTGTCTTATTATCTCTTTCTTGAGGATTCCTGACATTCTGTTTGCTTTTTATACTGCCTCTGCACATTGAGAGGATGATTTCAGACAACTATCCACAATGACTCCAAGATCACTTTCTTGAGTTGTAACAGCTAATTTAGACCTCATCATTGTATATGTATAATTAGGATTATTTTTCCAATGTGAATTACTTTGCATTTATCAACATTGAATTTCATCTGCCATTTTGTTGCCCAGTCACCCAGTTTTGAGAGATCCTTTTGTAGCTTTTCGCAGTCTGCCTGTGACTTAACTATCTTGAGTAGTTTTGTATCATCCGCAAATTTTGCCACTTCACTGTTTACCCCTTTTTCCAGATAGTTTGTTAAATAGGACTTGGGCCCAGTACAGATCCTTGAGGGACACTGCTATTTACCTCTCTCCATTCTGAAAACTGACCATTTAATCTTACCCTTTGTTTCCTAGCTTTTAACCAGTTACCAATCCATGAGAGGACTTTCCCTCTTATCCCATGACAGCTTATTTTGCTGAAGAGCCATTGGTGAGGGACCTTGTCAAAGGCTTTCTGAAAATCTAAATACATGAGATCCACTGGATCTCCTTTGTCTGCATGCTTGTTGACCCCCTCAAAGAATTTGAGTAGATTGGTGAGGCATGATTTCCCTTTACAAAAGGCATTTGACCATTTCCCAACAAATTATGTTCATCTATGTGTCTGACAATTTTGTTCTTTACGATAGTTTCAACCAATTTGCCCAGGACTGAAGTGAGACTTACTAGCCTGAAGTTGCCAAGGTCACGTCTGGAGTCCTTTTTAAAAAGCCATTGTAAGAGGTCTCTGCTTCTAGGGCAGGGGCACTGTACTCTCCCTGGCTTTAACCCCTGCTTGCTCCAAGCAGCTCCCAGACCTACAGGAGCCCTTGGGAAGAGTGCTGTGGTTTCTACATGCTGTCAGCTCTGTGTCAGGGGTCATATGGCTTGCGATGAGCACCTCTGTATCCTCTCTTACCTTCCCTTTTGCGTAACATGTCACCACCAGCACTCAGCTGTCAGAGCCCTTAAACCAAAACAAATAAGAAAACTGAAGCTGGCCTTGCTCCATGGCGGGGCACCTCCAGGAAATGGATGAGTAGGGAGAGGAGCACACATGGCTCAATATGAGGCCTGCATGTGCTTCTATGGCCAGCAGACTGCCTCCCCTGGACAGCCCCCTGAGGAACACATGGCCTGTGGTGTCACAGCCAGCGTGTCTGGCTGCCTCCATTGGGGATTTGTTTAGGAGCGGATGGCATTGCTGTGCTGGCCAGCTAAACCTGGCAGAGCCTTTGCCCCAGCTGCCCTGCCCCATGTTTTCACCAGACCAGAAGTTCCTAACCTGTCTCCTTCCTGTATTCCTCTTCACGCCCTCACATCCAGTCATGTGCCTGCTGGATCCAGCTGTCAAATCCAAGCTGAGCCCCTTGCAAAGCAAAGGGAATCAACAAGCAAAGCAAAAAGAGCCAGCACAGCTGCAAACGCTGCTGCCGGTCATCATGGCAACAGCACAATTGGCCAGAGGAGTTCTACTGTGCCCCTGAACACCTGGGCCCTGTTGCTTCCTGACAGCGGAATGTGCTGCTCAAAACACCATGGGGTTCTGGGGTGTATCCCATGCCTGCATCTTGCTGGCTTTGAGTGTTACTTGTTGGCCTCCAGTGGTTTAAATGGATGCAGTTAGCATATAGCAGTGCCCTACGGAAAACCCACGTGCACAGCTCCACCCTTTACTTCTAGATTGAGGTCACGCTGAATTGCTACCAGAGACCTCCAGAGTCAATGTCTCAACCCTGACTGGCAGAGGCTGGGAGCACTTCAGCCTGCAGGCTAACAGAGCCCACTGTGGTGCAGATACACCCTTACCGCTGCCATGGCCCACGCTGAAGATTCACGGTGCTTGGTCTTAGCTGCAGCAGTAGCTTTGCAGTTAGTTCATACCCATTACCTAGGACCTGACCACATCTGTCCTTGCTGGCTCACAAGAAGGGTTTGGTCAATCTGACCCTGTCTTTGACCTCTTGTAGACACAAACAGGGAGGCCGGCAGGCTCCTAATTGTATCAATTACACACACACACACACCCTTTGTGAATGTCAAGCCAATTAATTGCACCTCTTTCCCCTCCAGAGCAGGAGGCTGCCATTTGCGAAATGTCAGCAAGGCACCGCTTGTGTAATTGGACACTGTGTCTCCACTCAAGTTGAGCGCTACAGTCTGTTCCTGGGGGAGAGCAGAGAATGTCATGTCTGCTGTGGAGTCAGCCCCTGTTTGGGCTGCTTTCTCAGCCCCAGCTCCGCCACCCTCTCCTTTGTTCAAACGCTTGAGTCCCTGGGTGCTACTCCTCAGCCTCCAGCAGCTCCCACTGCTCTACCTTTTGATCATCCTTGCCTCGCTCCAAGGGAACAGCTGTGCCAGCCAGCTGGTGCATAGACACTAGGAGGGCCCTGTGATGGAGCCAGACACATGCTTGCCCTTTGTAGCAGCAGACCCTCCTACCAGGGAGCTTGGTGAGGCACAAAGGTAGCAGTTCCACCAGCTGAGTGAACGGGGTGCATTCTCCAGCCCCCTCTGGCAGAGCCAGACACAGGTGAGAGTCTGCTTCAGGAGATGCCCCCAGGAGCCACGCCTCACATCTTCCTCAGCAGCTGTTAGGAATCATCCCTCTCCTCAACAGACATTACAGCAGAGCTGGCAAGGCAGGTTCCCGCCCCACCCTCCAATTCATGCTCATGCCACAAAATATACAAGAACTCCCCTGAAATTATGCTTGGCCATTGGATGACTCTTACCCAGTTGGCAACTACACCAGGTCAGAGGTCAGGCCACTGCTTGAACCCCATCAGACTCAAATCCCTCTAGGGCTTCATAGGCCTTTGGCTGGCAAAGCAGAGAAACCACTTTCAAGGTTAACCAAAGAAATACCTGGGTGACAGCTCGGGGAAGTGACCATTATTAAAACCATGGTCAGCGACGCACTTGACCTTCATCTGCTGCCAGCTTTCCTCCTGCTTTGTCTCTCAGAGGCGCAGAACAGATGTGAGGGGAGATGAAACAAAAGATCAAAGCAGACAGGGAGAGGCTTGTTTCAAAATGGACCACCACCTAAGGCAGTTAAAAATCCTTTTGTATGTGAGAGAATGGCTGTCCTGGCCACAGAGATATTACGATTGCACACAGGAGAGGAGGTAGGTTGGGTGACTGCATAGGGAAAGGGAAATGGGCCATGTGATGACCAGTTAATGTTATCTGTGGGAAAAGTTCAGGAGCCTTTAAAGTTTCTCTTCCTTATGGCAACGTAAAGCTCACGACACTGTAGTTCGATAGGCGGTGCTGTATGTTGCCATAAGGGAGAGATGGGCTCCATTCCCAGTGCTAGCTTCTAGTCTTGTCTCATTGGTGGGATGGGGAGTGCTGTGGAAATGGCACACTGTGATTATGGTAGGAAGGAGCTGAGACTGCCTGGATGGGATGGTCCTGCTGATATGGCCTATAAAGAGGAGACTGAGGGGAAGAAACTGAGCTAGACACACCCAGAACAGCCCTGCATACTGGGGAAGTTTGGATGTGGATCAGATCAACATTACCTCCTAGCTGAACCAAAATCCTAGATCAAAACTCTCCCTACTGTGGGTAGAATCCAGATCCAAAGCCGATAGCTCAGGCCTTTCTCCATCTTTGCCACCTCCTGGGCAGTGTAATAAATACAACTAAACCGGAATTTCACTACCAAAACCAGGAATAACTAGGGAAACTTTCCCTAGCCAAAAGGTGCCATGTGACCAATCACATGCCAGGAGTTTAGGATTAGCAACCCTCCAACTGAAGAGGATTTACTTTTTTTCATAAACACAGTGCCCCGACCTCCCCACTTCAGTTATGGCCCAGAGCTGTCCTAAGGTTGTAGCATTACAGTATGGTGTTCTTGGGTCTTTAGTGACCTCTACTGGCCATGGGTATTTATTACCATGGAAATCCTTCCATATCTCACCCCTTGGGGGAGAGTGAGAGTGTGTGTGTGTGTGTCTCTAAAAGCTGCTTTATAGGGTGTGGTACAACTATTTTCCTTTCACCTACTAAGGCATCTCTATTCTGAAAACGCTAGAAGTATAACTTTTCCTCAAGGACTTTACATCCTGCACGCAAGCTTCTCCCCACTATTTATGCTTCCCCTAGGAGCCACTGACTGCTAGGAGACCTACCACTCCATTTGCGTTGAAGCAGTATCACCGCTCTGCCTTGGGACAGAACTATCCTGAAAGGTCTTATCTGCAGGATAAGCCCATTGTGATGTGTGGGCAGAATCAGGACTGCCAACATGTGTAATTAGAGGAGGCGATCCTAGAAATGTAGGCAGGGACTGCAGCAGAAATCCAAGCCAGTTGCCTCTGAACTTGACCAAATCCTCACAAGCTACATACACTTAGACAAGCAACCTCTAGTATGAAACAATAGATTTCCTTCTTTGCTGTTGGGAAGTGGAAAATACAACAGCATCCTGTGGTTAGCCACTTACTGATGGGCTTCCAGCACGTCTCGGCTCAACCTTGCAGGCTGCATAACGTGTCTTTGCACTAATGAGGTTTATGTTTCATGGGAAAGATCAAGTCTTGTGGACACCCACTCCTTGCACTTACATTTGTAAGTGTGACCTCAATCAAGAGGGCTGACGGCCCATTTTGAGGGAGGAAAGGTGTCCAATGGCTCAGCTACCCGGGGATGCAAATGGAAGTCCCAGCATAGCCACAAGCAAAGCAGAACAGATCACAAGGCAATGGAGAATCCTACATAATCACAAAACCCGTCCCTCCGTTCTCTTCAGAACACCACAAGAGCCACTGGTACCAACGTTATCCTTTATTTGAAGTTTTAATGCAACTAAAAGCTTTGTAACATTTTATTAAAATGTCATCATGATGTTCCCCGGAGCGGCAATACAAGACAAGCAGCCCTTCCTGCCATCAATCTGGCTAAAACCTGAGGTGCCCTCCCATTTAGCTGCCTAGCTGGAGGCTTCTTCCATGAACAGGAGAGGCCAGCACCACAAGGTCTCCTTCTTCGTTAAGGCCTTGCTGGAACTCAGGAGCATCCTCATCCGCAGCAGCTGGCCCCGGGTCCCTTAGGATGGTTTTGATCACCAGCAAGAGGGTGAGGAAGCGAGATTACTTGATGCGGTAGAGGACTTTGCGCTGCATGCGGTGCTGGATCTCGCCACGCCGCATCATGAGCTGCAGCACCTTGTAGATGGCATGCTCGGGATATTTCTGGAAGAAAGAGGTGCAGAAGAATGACATCCCTTATGGGGTCCCAGGGCCAATACAGCTGCACAGAATGGAGAACCCCTATAACACTCCCTAGTCATCCACCTCCCTGGTTTCGTACCACTCCCTGGCGCCCAGCTGACTGGGAAGGTACACAAGCAGCAGAAGGAGCCCGGCCACATCTGAGGAAAGAGTCCTCACAGCCATAGCTCTCTTGTAGGTTCTCAGTTTCACAGCCCTTCAGACTGCCCCCACCAGGGATGGTCCACACTCGTTGGGCTCACCTGTTTCGTGAAGTCCTGGATGATGCTGTGCTCTGACACTTGGGAGCCGATGGCAAAGCGGCGCTTGAGCTGTTTTTCAATGCGGGACAGCAGCTCCTGGTCCTCCTGTGTCGTGAAGCCCTCCGCTCCTAGAGAGGAGACACTGGATTAGAGATCCCTGCTCCTCCCAAGACCTCACTCAGGCAGCACGAGCTCCAGTCCGCCCCGCCCACAAACACACACAAAATCAAGAGAGTGGACAACCCTTGGCAAGCCAAAAGGTGACCAAACAGCAAACATCCAGGCTGAATCCTCCTCATCCCAACTTCTGACAAACACACCGCTCTGCAAATACCCTGGGTAAGCCTCTGTCTCCGAAAGGAACAGTACAGTCAAGGGGCTACTTCCCATCACTCCCTAGGGGAATATGGGATAGCTGGGGATCCAGCCCTCACACCCCCATAGCTCCTGGGCTTGGTGTTCTGAACCAGGAAACACCCCGACTCAGCACCTCCTCTAGTGTTTGGCGAGATTACTTGAGTCCAGGCCGCTGCCCCATCCTACTTCAGATGGGAGCATTAGGCACTACACAAACCCTTTGCCTGGACTTCAGTGACATGACGACACCTGCCACAGAAAGGATGAGGGGCACCTGCAGCCCTGTGCATTGCCCTGCCCGGAGGGAGTCTCCACCCAGCAGCACCAGGTTAGGTTGCCATGTGGCATCCCCACTAGAGGGAACATAAGAACGGCTGTAGTGGGTCAGACCAAAGGTCCATCTAGCCCAGTATCCTGTCTACTGACAGTGGCCAATGCCAGGTGCCCCGGAGTGAGTGAACCAAACAGGTAAAGATCAAGTGATCTCTCTCCTGCCATCTATCATCCCCCTCTGACAAACAGAGGCTAGGGACACCATTCCTTACCCAGCCTGGCTAATAGCCATTAATGGACTTAGCCTCCAGGAATTTATCCAGTTCTCTTTTAAACCCTTTTATAGTCCTAGCCTTCACAGCCTCCTCAGGCAAGGAGTTCCACAGGTTGACTGTGCGCTGTGTGAAGAAGAACTTCCTTTTATTTGTTTTAAACCTGCTGCCCACTAATTTCAATGGGTGGCCCCTAGTTCTGCTATTATGGGAACAAATAAATAACTTTTCCTTATTCACTTTCCCACGCCACTCATAATTTTATATACCTCTATCATATTCCCCCTTAGTCTCCTTTTTTCCAAGCTAAAAAGTCCTAGCCTCTTTAATCTCCCCTCATATGGGACCCGTTCCAATCCCCTAATCATTTTAGTTGCCCTTCTCTGAACCTTTTCTAATGCCAGTATATCCTTTTTGAGATGAGGAGACCACATTTGTACACAGTATTCAAGAGGTGGGCGCATCATGGATTTGTATAGGGGCAATAAGATATTCTCCATCTTATTTTCTATCCCTTTGCTAAGGATTCCTAACATCCTGTTTGCTTTTTTGACTGCCGCTGCACACTGCATGGACATCTTCAGAGAACTATCCATGATGACTCCAAGATCTCTTTCCTGAACAGTTGTAGCTAAATTAGCCCCCATCATATTGTACGTATAGTTGGGGTTATTTTTTCCAAAGTGCATTACTTTACATTTATCCACATTAAATTTCATTTGCCATTTTGTTGCCCAATCACTTAGTTTTGTGAGATCTTTTTGAAGTTCTTCACAGTCTGCTTGGGTCTTAACTATTTTGAGCAGTTTAGTATCATCTGCAAACTTTGCCACCTCACTGTTTACCCCTTCCTCCAAATCACTGATGAATAAGTTGAATAGGATTGGTCCTAGGACTGACCCCTGGGGAACACCACTAGTTACCCCTCTCCATTCTGAAAATTTACCATTTATTCCTACCCTTTGTTCCCTGTCTTTTAACCAGTTCTCAATCCATGAAAGGATCTTCCCTCTTATCCCATGGCAACTTAATTTATGTAAGAGCCTTTGGTGAGGAACCTTGTCAAAGGCTTTCCGGAAATCTAAGTACACTGTGTCCACTGGATCCCCCTTGTCCAGGGGTGGGGTTTATTCTGCACAGAGCTCAGAGGGGAGGATTAACACCGTAGGAGGTTTCCAGAGGGAGGGGGTAACACACATCGCTCGGGGCCTCACCTGACAAGCTGCCGGACATGGCTGCGTCGAGCGTGGACACCTGGAAGAGCCGCAAGGCCTCCTCGACATCTCCCTCGGTGGCAAAAGGCTGAAGCTTCATCTTGCTGAGGGACTCTGCAATCCGCACAATGGCCTCCAGCTGTCTGGGAACCACAGAGAAGACCTTTCTAACAAAGTCACCACGGGCCTCCACTACTCCCCCAGAACCCTTCCCCCACCTTGGTCAGGAAATTCCTCCCTTCCACAAGCCGCCTGCTGCATACATCCCGAAGCACAGTCGTTTACCAGCTGGGGAAGGGTCACCACATCCCAGACACCCCCACCTGTGCCAAGCAGAACATTCCCATCCTATCTAATGGGAGTGGGGTGCTTGGACAGACTGGAAACAAGGCGTACATATTTAAGTGAAAGCAACTCACCTACGAGACAGTTTACCAAGAGCTGTGGTGGATTCTCCATACAGGCAATTTTTAAATCAAGACTGGTTGTTTGTCTAAAAGCTCGGTTCTAAGAATTATTTTGGGGGAAGTTCTCTGGCCTGCGTTATACAGGAGGGCAGACTAGATCATCACAATGGTCCCTTCTGGCCTCGGGATCTATGAATCCCACGTCTTTCCCCAATGACGTCCACTCCCACTCAAGCAAAACACCTAACCCAAGACAGGGCCCTCCCCTAGGGTGACCAGAGTACAAGTGTGAAAAATCAGGACAGGAGGTGCCTATAAAAGAAAAAGCCCCCAAAATTGGGACAGTCCCTATAAAATTGGGACATCTGGTCACCTGAATCTCCCCAAGCACTGGATAGTGGTGCACAGTTACCACTAAGCAGACACACAGCTAGCTCAGGCCACTGCTGTCCATTAAAAATGGGGGAGAAGGGAAATGGGGGGAAATTCTGGCCAGAAGGAGCAGTCTTCTCCTTTTCTACTCCCAAGCGAGAGCCAGGTGCAGCCTGGAGACACACACTGGTATCTGTGGGTCATTACTCTGCCCTAGCCACCTTCCCTTTGGTGGTGCTGCCTTCAGTGAAGCCCTCAACCATCGAAGTCACAGGTCTGTGTGACGCTCCCCTACGTGAGTAAGAGCCTGCATTGGAGCCTCATGATCCCTACGCCAGCAGAAGGCAGTAACGGTTAGGACAACTGGGTGGGCAGAGGGAGAGATGGAGAAGAGAGGAGCAGCCATCTTTAGGAGTGAAGCACTTCCAGAAGAGCCTTAGAGCATGTACTAGCTTTGGTGGCTTTAATGGGGCCCAGCTCAATGCAGGCCTGGAGTTGCCCAGAGCCTATTCCATTCTCCCAGGCATTGTGCTGCATAGGCCATATTCCCTTTGCAGCATTACCCCAAGCATTTGGGGTTCCCATCCCCTTTGCATCCCGCCCTGCGTCTAGGCAGCCAGGTGCTCTCACCGGACAGTGATGGGGATACTGGACCGGCGGTCACTCTCCCGCTCATGCTGGCGGGCCCCGCTGCGCATCAGGACGTAGCGGTTCTTCAGCTTCTCTGCGGCCTCTGCCGAAAGGCGCGGGCCACACTTCCTGTCAGAAGAGAATGGGAAGTGCCATGAACCAGACAGTAATTGAGAAAAGACACAGTGGCACCCCCCTACCTATGCAGTGCAATGGTGGAGGCTCTTCCCCTGTCGTCGCAATCCAGGCCAGATTTTGTGAAAATCTCAAACAGAACCTCGGAAGTGACCATGCCTTTCTTAGAACCAGGGGTGGAAATAACCCAAGACGCTGGGGGCTGACTGTAGAGGAATAGTGTGGATGGCCCCCGTTAAGAAATTAAAGGTCTGACACTGGGCTCACCTAAGTGAAGTCACTTCAAGGTGATCGGCCCAACAGCAAATCCAGAATTGCTGAGCATAACCGTAAGTCCCAGCAGGAGTTTGAGTGTGGCAGAGAACACATCAGCCTGGCACCAAGCAAGATGTACCCAGCACGCTTTGTGGCCTGCCCAGGGTTCTGCTGCCTGGCCCAGTCGTCACATCACTCGGAGTTGCTGCAGACTTACGTTCGACAGTAGGAGATCAGCTTCTTTAGCTTGTTCAGCTCAATCTCGCCCTCCACTGCCTGCGTCTGCGTCAGGGCGCTCACGTGTAACGACATCACATGTTTGGCCAGCGTCTAGACACAATGCAGAGAAGAGACAGATAGCAGAATTCTTTCCGCCCTTCAGATGCTACAGACAGTCATTCTGCTCCATTGCAGGCACCAGGGCAAAAGAAAACAACCCTTCTCATCTGGGGCAAGTCAGGAGAATAGATGGGCTTTGTGACCCAACAGCACCTAAGTGCCCAGAGTTTGTGACCACAGGAGACACCTTAATTGTCTTCCAGTCCCTGCCAAATTTCTTTTCCCTTCCCTAGACCCAAAGTGGCTGTGCTGTACTCAGTCCTGCTAACGAAAGGTGAGAGGCAGCAGGTCCACAGTAAGGTACTTCATATCAAATAACCCACTTGGCACCAAACATACTTGGCAGGTGAGCTGG
Organism: Dermatemys mawii; assembly: GCA_007922305.1. Lineage (NCBI taxonomy): Eukaryota > Metazoa > Chordata > Testudines > Dermatemydidae > Dermatemys > Dermatemys mawii. The sequence goes on from ML677350.1 coordinate 4,848,943, forward strand.
GCAGACACTTTCCTCCACTGTCCCCTTCCACAAATCCTCTGCCCCAACAATGCTCCCAGCTAATCCTCCTGCATGTGTCCTACCCACCCCAGGCAAGTCACAACACCAAGCCCATCGCCTGCCCTCACCACATCTCGCTCCTCATTGTGCTCATCCTTGACGATGAAGATCATGTCAAATCGTGACAGGATTGTGGGCATGAAGTCGATGTTCTCCTCGCCTTTGGTTTCATCCCAGCGGCCGAAGACAGAGTTGGCAGCAGCCAGGACTGAGCAGCGGGAGTTCAGCGTGGTTGTGATACCAGCCTGCATGGGAAATAGAAGGGGGAGTGGAGGCCAAGTCCCACATCAACACAATAACCATGTTGTTGGCTCCTAGTACAGTTCCTAATGCAGTGTACAATGTCAGGATCACAAAGAAGCATCCCAGGATGGCAGGGTGGGGAAAGCCATGTAACCATTTCCTCTACCTCTGGTTCTCAGAGCCCTGAGGAAACCTCATACATACCAGCATTTAAATAAGGCTCCATAAGCAGCATCCAGTTGGCCAAAGGGTCCTTGCTAATGGAGGCTGGCAGGATAACCATGGGGGGTTTGGACTGCACAGTCACATGAGCCTCATTTGAGGAACACCTCCCGAAACTAAAGTCACCCATCCCAGAAGCCACATTTAACACACAACGCCAACAGCATGAGACGTGCTGTACAGACAGGCGAAGAAGCCATGGGGCACAGTGGAGATGCAGTACTGGGGAGCAGTTTGATTTGGTCATAGCAAAATCCACAAGTTTAGGGCATCAGCCGAGAAGAGTCAAAAGTTGCCCCTCAGGCTCATGGCTCGGTGTGAGGGGCATGGCAGAGTTGCCAGTAGGAAGCGTGGCTGGGAGGGACGACGGGGAGTTTGGTTCCACTCATGCTGAACTGGAGAAGGATTTCCTTTAGCTCCCTCGGACAGAGATATTGCCCCAGAGCAGGGCCTGCTGCTCCCAGACCAGAGCAGTCAGTGGCTCCAAACTCCAAAGAATGTGTCAAACCAGTGAATCGCAGAGAACCCAAGGCAACCCTTGAGGCTCAGCCACCTCCTGGCAAAGGCCCTTGGGTCCATGAGAGCTGCTCACTCCACTCCCGCAAGAAGCCCTGAGCTGGATTCAGGGACCTCTCCTCAGCAGATCTGAAGTTTCACAGAGGGCTAGATACAGGCTGGAGTCCAGTGCCGTTTGCTGGCAGCTCACCTTGGCGATGGAGATGGTCTGTTGTTCCATAGCCTCGTGGATGGCCACTCGGTCGTCCTCCCGCATCTTGTTAATGGGTGAAGAGGGAAAAATAAAATATAGTTCGTACCTGTTTGATTTCAGTTGAACATCCCTTTCTGAGGCCTGGGCTTGCAGGACAGCTTCATGCAGCTAGCACTATTTCCTCCTCCAGCACACTCCTTTCACCTTTTAACTCCTTTTCCTGCCTTTCTCCCCTCAGGGCACTGGTCTCCATCCACCACAAACAACTGCCACCCTTCCACACTGCAGCACAAAACATCACCCTCCAGGGGAACGCCCTTCCCTTTCTGTAGCAGCACATGCATTTCCCTCCAGGCAAGGGAAGACGGCAGTTCCCCCCATGGCTCCTCCCTTCACACCACCCTCAAAGAGCATTGCACGAGCACGCCATGTTTGTACCTTGTCAAATTCATCAATGCAGACCACTCCCCCATCCGCCAGGACCATGGCTCCTCCCTCCATGAAGAAGCTCCTTGTAGCGGGGTCTCGGATCACCGAGGCTGTCAAGCCGGCTGCACTGCTGCCTTTCCCCGAGGTGTACACCTGAGGGAAGGACAGGAAGAGTTCAGCAGGTCAGGCACCACGGCAACCCCAAGTCTGCCTCACGCAGCATGAAATAAACCTAGCGCAGGGTTGTGACCTTGGTCACGTAAGAGCTAAAGGCCAGCAGAGCAGCCACAAGCTGAGATTTCGAGCCCTGGGGAATACCTCCTGAGTGTACCCACTGAGATCCAGCCTTGGCAGCCTTCAAGGTACAGAGTAAGGGTCCTTTATTTAGCCATAGACTAAGTAGCTACAAAGCATTAGAGGGCTCCTAAACAGATGATGCAGCTATAAAATACAGAGAGTAGCTTATCTGATCACTTCAGTGGGCTGCACTGTTATGTTTGTTTCACTCAAAAGGAAAGAAGGGTGCCAGGATGCAGCATCGATGAATACAGCAGAAAACCATGGATGGAAATAAAATTACAAACTCAGTCTCAGTCTGGACCTCGGTGTCTGACAGATCGAATCAATCAAAATTATTTCACCTGATCTTCCAACCTCCCTGTTAGTTTAGCTCAGCCAACATGGACAACAGGCTGGGGAAAATATTCCAATCAATCATGGCTATGTTCAGAAAGTGACCCTGTCAGAAGTGCTCTCTGGTTCTGACCCATATTTGCCCACTCCTTATGCCCATTTCTCTGCTGTGTACTGTGGTCAACAGGCCCTGCAGAGCACACCCTGGCTTCTGTTCTGCCCCAGGAACCATCAATGGAATCATCTGCTAGCTCTGTTTCTCAATGACACATGAATCAAAAAGAAACTGACTCACCTTGATACAAAGCCTCCGCCTGATGGTAAAGTAACCCAGGTTCCCTAGGACACTTACCCCAATGGGTGAACACTTCTCCACAAACTTCAGAAGCTGGGACTTGGCTGTACCAGGGTCTCCCAGCATCAGCAGGTTAATGTCCCCTCTGCGGGTTAACCCATCTGGAAGTCTGCAGAGAAAGGCAGGAGGGGGAGGTGAGGGGTGTTCTGGTTAGACCAGGGGTGGGCAAACTTTTTGGCCCGAGGGCCACATTGTGGTTGGAAAATTATATGGAGGGCCGCGTAGGGAAGGCCCCACCCCTTATCTGGCCCCCTCCCACTTCTCGCTCCCTTACTGCCCCCTCAGAATACCTGATCCATCCAACCACCCCGACCTTGTCTGCTGGCTCTCCCTTCCAGAGACCCCTCACTCCTAACCACCCCCCAGGACCCTACCCCCCTACCCTACTCCTCTGTCCCCTCACTGCCCCAACCCCTATCTATCCCCCCACCCACCCCTGCTCACTGACAGACCCCTGGGACTCCCACGCCCCATCCAACCCTCCTGCTCCCTGACCAACCCCTCCAGAGATCCCCCCTCCCCTAACCACCATCCTGGAACCTTACCCCCTTATCCAACCCACTCTGTTCCCTGTCCCCTGACTGCCCCCACCCCTTAGCCAACCTCCCCTGCCCCGATCCCCTTACCAAGAGGCTCCTAGTAGTCTTTGGCATGGCCCTGGGGAGGGGGAGCGTGCAACCCCAGCCCCCGGAGCACAGCGCAGCTCCGGGAGAGGGGGAAGCATGCAGCCGTGGCTCTGGGGGAGTGTGCAGCCATGGCCCCCCGGTGTGCTGCCCGTGCGGCAACAGCTCCAGAGGAGGGAATAGCGCCCAGCCGCAGCTCTGGGGGAGAGGAGAGCGCGCAGCCCCGACCCCCGGAGCACTGGCCACTTGGCGCAGCTCCGGGGGAGGGGGAAACATGCAGCCACGGCCCCCCGGAGTGCTGCCTGCGCGGGGTGGCTTCAGGGGAGGGGCTGGGGACAGCCTCCCCAGCTGGGGACCAGATGCAATGGTGCCATGGGCTGGTCCTGGCCCGCGGGCCGTAGTTTGCCCACCTCTGGGATAGACAATGCACAAGCCAAAACATCAGACATGAAACTTTCTCCTTCTAGGAAACAGAAAAGGATCCCACAAGGGTTTTATGCCTTGTGTTGCATCCCTGCCCCTGCTCCCTTCCCACTGCACCCAGTCGGATTCATTTCCCTGACCTCTTGCGGGAGCCTCCGAACAGCAGGCAGGCGATGGCTTTCTTGATGTCAGTGCTGCCATAGATAGAGGGCGCGATGCTCTTGGCGATAGTCTCGTAGATGTTGGGCATGGAAGTGAGACGGCGAAATTCCTCTTCTTCCTGTGGAGTCACAGAGCCAGCAAAACTGCGGCCTAGAAAAGATGGAGGGAAGTAAACTGTGAATGAGCTGGCATCAGCAGAGATGACCCTAGATACAGCCTGGCTGGCCACCAGAGTTTACTCCAGAATCCAGCTGCCTGGCACAGCTGCAGGTCTGGGCACTACTGTAGTAACGCTGTTACGAGTTGACAAGGAAAGGATAGCGGAGTTAACAATACAAAACAGGGACTGGAGTTTGCTATTGAAACCCTAGAGTGAAGCCCTCCATAGAGAGCCTTAAAGCATTTGTTTTGTTCTGTAATAAAGAGGCAAGACTTAAAGTTGGTTCAGCTGATGGCAACCAACCTTGAAAAGATGCAACAGACACAAAGAGAAGAGTGACGTGGATCATCACTGTCTGATGTGGGGAGAAGGATCAAGAGGCCTGACTGACGCTAGGGGGAGGAAAATGTGGATCTGGAGGAGGAAGCTAAGCCTGTTGCTTTTGGGGGGTGGAGAATTGGGAGCAGAACAAAAACCAAGCGTGCTTTTGAAATGTGAGCTGGATTTTTAAAGCTGATGAGGTTTCCTGTTTAATTTTACCGAGCACAAGCAGCACAGAGCTGTGTAAGGAAGCAGAAGTGCATATACACAGGGAACCTGGGACTAATGCTACATCCCGCCTGGACCAGTCTGTGACCTTTGCTACGTTTGAGTGGTATTGATGGACATGTGCTGCAGTTTATTATGGAAAGGCAGTTCGCGCCCATGGCATCATTAGCCGGAGGTCACAGATAAAGGCTGTTCAGAATGGAGGATTTTCTAACTCCACGTTATAACCTGAGCCGGAGAGGAAACCAAAGTAAGGTCTTACCTGACCCATCGGTATCCACCTGGATCCCCACCACACGGATATAAGAACTTCGGATCCCCACTCCCACATTGTCCCGGCCTTTGCTCTTGGTCTGGCCAGATTTCTTGATGGAATAGATGCCCATGATGGTAACTCTGTTTCCAGGGACGACTCTGTCACACAGATACCTGAGAGGAGGAAGGGTAGAGGAGTGTTAATTCTGTAGGGGATGGAAGGCTACTGAAGATGGGAAAACCCCCTTCATCTCTTCCTCTCCTTCCCATCCGAACTTAGACAAGGTGTTTAGATTCCTGGCACTGGAGAACCAGGGAAGCTGCCGCTCAAGACTAAGGAACCTCACCCCAAAAGTCACCATCTTCTCCTCGAGTCCAACAAAAAAAGAAAAACCTCTTCTGCTCCAGTTTGCCCCTCCTCTCATGATGGTACCTGAGCAACTTTGTGCACATGATCCAAGGATCTCAAAGCACTTTGTAAACCATTAAGCCTCATGGAATTGTAAGTATGTAAATATGGATCAGCTAAGATTCCAAAACCCTGTTTACATCCATTCCCCACCAATCCTTTCCCCCAGCAAAAACCTGGGGAAACAAGAGTGCCCCCTACATACATCCACACCCCGATAAACCCCTCATCCAGCAAATGGCTGGGTCTGCAATTAACTCTCCTTGAAACAACCCTCAGGACAGGCAGCAAGGGAAACCGGCATTACCTGTCGCAGTACAGCTGCATGTGCCGGGGCATCTCCCCGTGTGGCACAGCATCTGGAGACTCCTGGAGCTTCAGGGTCTGGAAATCCACGCACTTGCATTTGTCCGGCATGATGAAGTATGGATCCAGGGGACACTTTGGGCGGCCGGCCTGTTCCCTGAGCAAAGGGGGAACGTTAAAGAAACGGATCATTACAAAGCTAGCCAGTGGCATTAGGACTCAGGAAAGGCCATCAGGAAGCTCTATTTGCATCGAGTGATGCCACAGACAATAGTGCCCTGCAAACACACAGGCTGAGTTTTGCCTTTATTTGTCACTGCCTAGTGATCCGTAAGTGAAGCAGGCAGCAAGGAATACTGGGATCCCCTGCTTTATCCCCAGAAAAGTCTCCTCCTGAGAGATCCCAAAGTGGGCAGATTTGGTAAGTGAAAAAGTCTTGGATTATAATGTTGAATCCCAACAAGACAGGGACAAACTGGAGGAGGCTATTTGCACAAGAGAAATGCTACAGGCCTCAACTCAGATCAGGGCTCCAGGGGGCTTGTGCTGTTCAGACACACACAGTAACACTACATCTACACTACCTGCTGGATCAGCAGGCAGCGATCGATCCATCGGAGATCGATTTATCACATCTAGTGCAGATGCGATAAATCAATCCCCGAACACGCTCCCCATTGACTCCTGTACTCCACCTCAGTGAGAGGTGGAAGTGGAGTTGACGGGGGAGCAGCAGCGGTTGACTTGCCATCATGTAAATGGCCAGGTAAGTCGACCTAGCAGATGCCAACTTCAGCTACTCTAGTCACATAGCTGAAGTTGCGTATCTTAGGTCAACCCCCTCCCTGCCCCCGACCCTGACTGCAGACCAGGCCTAAGAGTCAGTCCCTACCCCCACAGAGCTAGACAGACAAAGGGAGGCAAAGTGGAAAGCTCAGAAAAACGAAATAAAATAGATGAAGGGAAAAGGGATTGACTGAAAGGGAAAGATTTTAGAGGTTTAAATATGCTTAGCTTAGTAACAAACAACTAAAGTTGGGACAAAAGCCTACAAGGATGTAACACAAAGGAAGAGAAGAGCTATTTACAGTTGTACAAGGAGATTTAGTTAGGGTTATTGGGATAAACTATAAAAGGGAAAGCGTAGGCTGAAGATGCAGGGAAACATCCTGACACTGAGATTTATTAGCGTGGCCTATGGTCCCCCCCAAGGGATGGGGAAGTCATTTTTAACCAAAGCTGAGATTTCCAAAAGCACCTAGAGATACAGTTGCCAATGTATTTTCGCATGGTAAATAAACACCCCAACTTTCACATTAAGCCAATAATCAAGCCAATCCCATTTCAAAAACAAGCCAATCCCCAAGAACACCAACACTCATGTGACTCGATCCCCCCGGTGCGCAGTCTGGGACTGTGGTGGGCCTGCTGTGCACCCTTGATTCTCTCCCCAACTTGCCCCTGCTTGCTGGGAGCCGATTTAAAAAAATTAATAAATGCAGCAACAAGGTACAAGCCAAACAAGCTACAATTTTAGATACAAAAACTAGCCAACAAGCAACTCACAAGCCAAGTAAGCCAAAACCAAGCCCAATTTCTGCGTTTTTTCCGTAGGTTTGGCATGTCTGCCTAGAGATTGGCACACACGGCTCCTGTTCATATCTAATGGAAATTGGGCATCCAAATCCCTTGGAACAGCAGCTTTGGGAATCCCATCCTAAGCGCATAGAGCCATTTCATGATCGCCTTATGCATGTTGAACGCTACATGACACCATAAAAAGCCCTACTGAATTCAGAGGGGATACTGTGGAGTAAGGTATTAGTCAGGGCATGTCTACACGTACAGAGCTGCAGTGCATCTGGTGAAGGCACTCTATGCCGACAGGAGAAAGTTCTCCCATGGTGTAATAAAACCACCTCCACGAGCGGCAGAAGCTAGGTCAGTGGGAGAAGCTCTCCTGCCAATATAGCGCTGTCCACAGTGGTGTTTATGTCAGTGTAACTTACGTTGCTCAGGGGGTGATTTATTCACACCCCTGAGCGACATATGTTTTTCCGACATAAACTGTAGTAGAGCCATAGCCTCAGTGTGAGAAAATGTATCACAATCTGGCTCACTGTAAGGAACAACACACTCACTGGGGACAGGGAAGGGTAATTAATGACATGGACCGAATGACTCAGCGGGGCATTTTACTTATCTTTAAACCCCCCTCCCTCCAATGGTATGTGTTGTCTGGTGACTGAGTAATTAGAAGTAGTAGTAAAAAGCCAGTCTTTTTTGACTGGAAGTTCTTGGAGACAAGGACAATCTATTTTTAAAGCTCAGGCCAGGTGAGCCGCCCACTGGTACTCAGGAGGTACTTAAGAACTTTTGTGATTCTGTGAAGGCAGCAAGAGGTCTTTTTGGGAAGGTGAAGTGATGAAGGAGGGGTGTGTGTGTGTGTGATTGCCCCCTTTAAGCTTGGGTAGGGGAAGAGATCACACTTCAGTATGGTTGCACTACTCTGGTAGCTTACATTTGGCCTTAACCACCCTAACGCCCAACACATGCGGACCTTGCAAGGCCTTCAGCTTACAGCTCAACTAATTTAGCCACCACCAACTTATTCATGAGTGCACAGGACTCTCCATCCAGCAGAGGAGTGGCTGACAGTCCCCTAGATCCCAGCACAGAGCACCAGGTGAGACCCATTCATGTAGCATCCGCTACCAGGGGGACTCCCAGGAAGACCGAGTAGGAATTTGGTCTCTCCACCCTACCCAGGATTCCTGAAAGGATTCCCACTGCTTACGTATTGCACTTCCTAGGCAGGGCATAACCCTCCAGGCCGGGGCGCACGGTGATGTTGCTGATGGTGTTTCGGCAGGTGCGGCACTGGATGGCGATCTTGGTGGCTTTGGCTCTCACAGCAGTTGCAGCAATTACGATCCCGGGGATCTTCACGAGATGGGACATCTGGTCAGACTGAGGAGGGAGAGGTTTTGGATTGTAAGAAAACGTCTCACACAGGGGAAGGGAAACCCCCGACATGGTGGGAAACGCAGCGTCCTTCACACATAAAGCAGTCAGGATCATGGGTATGCTTTGTGATAAAACATGGGGGAAGATGCCCATACAGGGAATCGAGGAGGAGTGTTTGGAATTAACATGGCCATCCCCATCACACACACCTCCCCACAGAATATTTTAGGTCAGTAGTTAGACTATTGTATGGATCCAACCACGTTGGTGATTCTCCTTGGTTTCACTGGCAAATGAAAAATGAAATAGCTGGACTTTAGTATGTGCTATGAGTGTCATCTTAACAGAGCTCTGCTGAACCCCTCCTCTTGCTCTTTCCCCCCATGGGCCTGCTCCTGCAACACATTAGGGCTAAAAGTTGTGGTGTGCATTTCAGGGAAGCAGCCATTCCCTCCATGCAGACAAAGCAGATGGCACTGCACAGCCACAAACCAGAGCAGGCCTGCACAACTTGGAAAGCAGCGAGGGCCATATTACTGCAAAAAAAACAGCCGCAGGCCGAAAAGCCCCGCCCTCGCCCCGCCCCCATCTGCTTCCCTCCACCCCACCGCTTGGCTTGCCCCACCCCTACTCATCCCCCCCCGGGGCCGCACAGTGAGCCCGTGCGGGCCGCATGTGGCCCCCGGGCCGCATGTTGTGCAGGCCTGGACCAGAGGGAAAGGGCTGTGTTGTTTTTAAAAAGAAGCTTCATTATTTGATATCTATGTCTCTTCCTGCTGCATTTTGCATTGTGTTGATCAGAGAGAAGTTTGTGGTGAAGAAAGCAGTGTTCCCCAGAAAGACCCTCAGAGACGCAGAAATAATTCTCACCACCTACTGAACAGGCAGATAAGAATACCCATCCACTGACACTTTGCTACCAAAGCAGTAATCAGAGCTATAAACGCTTGGTCTATACACAGTTTTGGTATCAGTTTAACTACCTCAACTGGGGGGAAGGGGATATTTTACGGAAATAGTTACATTAGTACACCCTCTAGGTTGGATGTGGATATACCGGCATAAAGATGCCTTGCATCAGTGTAACTTACTCTCCTAAATTATTGGAATAAGCTATACCAGTATAAGCACCTTTATACCGGCATTAACGTAGCCACACTATGGGGATGCACTGCTTTAATTACACTGGCTTAAACCAATGTTCAAGTGTTACAACAACTGTGCGTAAAACATCCCTAAGACTGACGAGTCCCATCAACTGTAGTAAGTCAAATACGCATCGTCTGGTATAGTGTCATCCTGATAAACAGAGCAGAGATAGGTCAAAACCCAAACCATTTATCCAGCCTAACCCCCTTTTCCCCAAACTAAGCCTTGAGCAAGTCATCAGGTTCTAGCCGCTCTCGCCACAGTAAAATCTACCAGTGGACAATTCCTGTCCCCACTGCTCCATATCGTGAGTGGATTCAGCTCACCTTTAGACTGCGGATATTAGCTGCATTGGCATCTGACCTCAGCATGACCTGGATGTCTTGCAGTGTCTCCTCCCCTGCTGGGCGAGGACGGGTGACCTCATCTGCTACTTCCTTTGCCGCTTCCTCCAGCTGGGGAAGGAACCACACAGCTCAAGTTGCCATTCACACCAACAAAAATCCTTGGGGCTATTGAGGTTACCAGACTGCCCAGGATTAGCTGGCAGTATGCCAGTTCTCAGACTACTCTTACAGTCGTCCTCCATGTCCTCTTTCCATGGTATCTCCCATCCTTACCAGTTGCAAGTGCTCTGCAGGCTGCTTGTACAGGTAGTCCGCCAGGTCCTCATCGAAGCTTGCCAGGTCCTCCATCTCCACCTCGATCCAGTACTGGCCCAGGTTGTAATGCCGTTTGAGCTCATCCCTGCGAGGCGACAAGAGTAAGACTTGAAGGGCAGAAAGCATCATGCAAATCTTAGCAAATGCTGACAGTCAGCAAGCCTAGGGGCAAGGCACCACCACAGAAGGGATCCAGTTACCACCCTATAAATTGTTCAAAGTGATCTTTAGTTCAGTTGGAAGCAGAATGGACAGTTTTTGTAGGTTCCTTGGCAAGGAAGGTGATCCAGAAAGGGACGAGAGCTCCATAAAGGATACAGAGGAAAGAGAGACTATTGGGCAGATTTTTCACAGGGCATTCAAATCCACCTCCTAAAACTGTGTTCAAATGGAACCACACTTGGCCCCGATGGTACATGTAACGTTTAGTGCCAATGTGCTATCGGAGTTGCACAGACTGTTCACATACTTCAAGCACAAATGATGAGGTCCATCACACCCAAATTATGGATTTTAGGAAGCCTGATGTAATAAGAGTTGTTGATGTTCACCATAAAAATCAGGATGCAGGGAAATAAAAGATGGATGGTTCCTTATTTCTCAGTCTCTTCGGTGATCTGTGCTCATTGTTTATTTCCCTGCATCCTGCAGATAATTCAGCACTTGTTCTATAAACAAAGGAATCACAAACCTTGCAGTTTAAAAATATATGAAGTAGAAAAACATCTAATTCAGAGGGATCCTCACAGACCTCAAAACACATGGGATGAAAACCCATTACTGACTTACACTAAAGAGAAACTCCAGCTAAACCTCAGTTTTGAACACCCTGAAACATGAAACTGGGGACTTGAAATTCAGATCTAGAGCCAAACTTTGCAAAGCAGGCCATGGAGGGCAGGATAATCCAGTGAATGGGGCACTGGCCAGAGAGTCTAGAGAACCAGGTTTCATTCCCTGCTCTGTCACTGGCGTGCTGTGTGATCCCAGAGAAATCACTACACTGCTTGGTGCCTCAGTTTCTCCACCTGCACAAATCTCAATGAGGGCATTGACCAGCCAGTGAAAAGCTGCTTGGGAGCTACATGTAAAAGTGCGATATAAGCGCTAACGATTATTTAGATTGGACACACAGGAGAAGGAAAGTGAGCAGCTGCCCCTGGAGAGGCAGAAGGGGAGGCAGACAGCTAAAGGCAGAGTGGGCTGGACTGATTCCTTCTCCATCTCAGCAGCACCTGTATTTGAAGGTGAAGCCAGAGCGGTCCGTGCCCACCCGGTACTGCCTCAGGAACTCCTTGAACCGCCTCTGCAGCTGGGATTTCCGGACCTGGCCCTCATCTGCCACCGGGTCGCCCCCAAAGCTGTCGCTGTAGTAAATGCCGGGATCGTCAAAGCCAGACATGGCGAAGATCGCGCCACCGTCCTGAGCAACCTGCAGAAAAGGGGGATACGATTAGCCCCGTTCCCGGCACAGAGAGCACTCCCATCTACCCCCCACTCCCATCGGACCCCCGGGGATCCCCCATCGGACCCCTGGGCATCCCCCATCCTACCCCCCACTCCCTACCTGACCCCCCCCGCAGGCATCCCCCACCCGACCCCCCGCGGGCATCCCCCACCCTACCCCCCCACCCCCCACCCCGCCCCCCCGCGGGCATCCCCCATCCGACCCCCGCTCCCTCCCGATCTCCTGATTCGCTCCCCAGACTCCGGCCAGGGCCGCCGCGGCCCTCCCCGCATCCGCCCTTCCCCGTAGCTCGCTGCCCCCAGGCTCACTCACCTCGTATCGCCCCAGCCGTGGACACGCGCGGACCCGCCGATTTTCGCGGCAAAATTAGGACGGCGGAACTAAGCTACGTTCTACCGAGATAGGAGACGCGCGCTCCTATTGGCCAGTCTGGCGCTTGACGCCGGCGATTGGCCCGGCGCCGTTCCGCCTAGTCCAGTCTGAACGGGCAGCGAGCGGGGAGTCGTCATGGAGACGGAAGAGGATTGGAGGAGGCGCTGAAGCCCCGCCCTCCCGTGTGGTTAGGCGCAGTGTGGCGCGAAAACCCGACTGGAGGGAAGGGACAAGTGCAGGGGAGGGAGTAAGATGGCGGCTGGGCAGAGCCACTCTGGGCCGGGCGCGGGGAGCGAGGTGGATGCTCGTACCCCTGCACGTGGCTCTGTCTTTGCGACCAGCGGTGGGTGGGCGGAGCGATCAGCCCGCTGGGGTCAGGGGCGCAGGGCAGCCGCCCATCGCCCCAGGGGGGCCGGGCCCGCGGAGTCAAAGCGCAGCCCCAGGGCGCAGCCCAGGCAGATCAGGCCTGTGAAGAGCTGCAGTCCCCTGGGCCATGCTCTGCCCATGTGGCCTGTCCTGTTGGGCCCCAGGGCTTTAGGAACACAGGTTGCCCCAGATAACTGTCCCCTGATCCACACACTGATAGGGTCATTATGCTGGGCCCTAGTGCCTTAGGAACACAGACTGCCCCCCCTGTAACTGTCTTCTGGTCCATAGTACATCAATACAGGCCGTCCTAGAATCATAAAATATCAGGATTGGAAGAGACCTCAGGAGTCATCTAGTCCAACCCCCTGCTCAAAGCAGGACCAATCCCCAACTAAATCATCCCAGCCAGGGCTTTGTCAAGCTGGGCCTTAAAAACCACTAAGGTTGGAGATTCCACCATCTCCCTAGGTAACCCGTTCCAGTGCTTCACCACCCATCCTGCCGGGATCCAGTGCCACAGTAACACAAACTGGCCCCTAGATAACTATCCCCTAGTCCAGCGTTCTTCAGAGTTTTTCTTCAGTGGCCCCTTTTTGCTATCCTGCCACCACTCACGGCCCCCAGGGTGTGTCCGCCGAAATGCCACCGAATAGAAAGCTTCTGCTTTCTGCGGCATTTTGGCGGGACAAAAATAGACTGCTTATGAGTTTGGCGGTCTCCTGGATGGCATTGGCGGCAGCACTGGGGGTGGTCTTGTGCACCCCACTTTGAAGACCATTGCCCTAATCCATAGTGCTCCAAAATGGGTCATTCTGCTTGGCCTCAATGCTGCAGCAACATAAATTGGCCACTTGATATAACTGTTCTCTGGGCTATAGTCCACTGATATGCCCCAGTGCCATAGTAACACAAGCTGCCCCCTCAATAATTATCCCCTGGTCCACACTGCACTGATACTGCCGAATACTATAGTAACACTAACTGGCTTCTCAGTCCCTATTTCCTGGTTCATACTGCTCTGATGTGGCCTGTCTGCTCCTGCCAGCTGCCAGCACTATAGTGACCCGGGCTGGCAGTGGTGCTGGAACTAGAGGTGCTGCTGCAACCCCTATCCTGAAGTAGTAATAACATATACCAAACACATGGTTCCACCATCAGCATCCCCACTATAAAAATTGTTCCAGTACCCCAGCAGAATGGCTCCTCGATAACCATCCTCTGGTCCATTCTGCACCAAGAGAACTCATCCTGCCAGGCACTAGTGCTGTTATAACATAGCACTAGCTTTAAAAGTAGAGGTGGGTTTGTTTTTTTTTTCTTTTCTTCTTTTTTTTTTTTTGCATTCAGTTTAAAAAATAAAGTGTGTTCTGCCACAGAGCAGTGTTGCCTTTGCCTGTTTGGCTCTGTTAAGTCCTATGAGTGTCCAGGGAGCAGAAGATACGTCCAAGAAGGCTGCTATTGAAAAGCAGCTAGTTATATTACAAGTTTACAAGCACTCATGCAGAGAGCAGTACTGGGGTTGCCAACCCTCAGAAGTGTTCTGGAGTCTCCAGGAATTAAAGATTAATCTTTAATTAAAGCACATATCATGAGTTGAAACCTCCCGGAATACATCCACCTAAAACTAGCAACCTTAAATAGTACAGTGTGCCTGAGTTCTTGTTCCATGAATAATATATGGATGGGAGATGACCCTCTACAGTAAGTTTTCCTGTGTTTTCTTTCTTTTCATACACACGCTCCCTGTTTGAGTGGTTTTTACGCACTTGCTGTACTTCTTAGTCTGTTTCTGTACTGACTGTTCTTCTAGTACTCCTTCCCAATCAGCTGGCTGTGTGTTTGACTATGTGGTAAATGTAAGTCTGGTGTCTGTGCTGTAATCTCTTCTGTGATTTACAGTGGTCTCTAAGGCTATCGGTCTGGGGCCTTTTAGCAGAATTTAATTCACTTTTTAAGTTAGAAAAGAAAGTAGAATTCTAATAATATCTCCAACACATACACTCTGTGTAAGTAATTAAATAATAGGTATTTCTAAGGAACTCTTCCACATAATATTTCAGCACCTATGTATTTCAAATTAGAATATATTTTAAAAGTGCCTATCCAGAGCCCTAGCTCTTTTTGCCAAAAATTAGAATACAGTCATACAAAAAAGTCCACCTCTACATCTTACTGTCAAGACAAAAAAATAACCAGCTGCAATAAATCAAATCGAACCAATACCCTCTTCTCTCCAAACATCAGTCCTCATTATGGTGACTCTCTCCCCGCAGAACTTCGGCTAAATCGACCTCATAGTGTGCCCTACAGGTCAACACCCAAGTTATACTAATAGTTTATTTTCTCTAATAGCTCTCACGACTTTAGCCAACTTGATTATATTAGACAAGTTAAGAGTTGCATAAATACTTAGAAGTAGCATGGTCTAATGGATTAAATATTAGTCTGGAAATGAGGAACTTCTGATTTCAAAGTGGCTAGGGTTGCCAGATGTCTGGTCTTTGACTGGGACACCCAGTGAAGAAGGGACTCTCACGGCTCCAATCAGCAGTGCTGACCAGGCAGATGAAAATCTGGTTGGCGTGAGGCTGCAGGCTCCCTATCTGGCTCCATGCAGCTCCCGGGAAGGGGCTGGCATGTACCTCCGGCTCCTAGGCCTTGCGGTGGTCAGGTGGGCTCTGCATGCTGTCCTTACCCCAAGCACCAGCTCCAGAGCTGCTATTGGCTGGGAGCAGCACCTGTGGGAAGGGGCAGCATTCAGGGGCAGCCTAGCAGCTGGAGGGACATGCCAGCCGCTTCCCAGGAGCTGCCTGAGACAAGCGCTGCCTGGAGTCCACACCCCAAACCCTTTCCTGCATCGCAACCCTCTGTCCCAGCCCTGAGCCCTCTCCCACTCTTCAAACTCCTTGGTCCCAGCCCCGAGCTACCTCCTGCACTCCAAACCCCTCATCTCTGGCCCACCCCAGAGCACACCCCTGCCCCCCAGTCCCAGAGCCCTTATCCCCTTCCTCACCCCAGCCTCCTGCCCCAGCCTGGAGCCCCCTCCCACACCTTGAACCCCTCATTTCTGGGCCCACCCCAGAGCCTGCACCCCCAGCTGGATCCCTCACCCACTCCCACACCCCAACCCTCTGCTACAGTCCAGTGAAAATGAGCGAGTGAGGGGGGACAGCGCAAGCAATAGAAGGAGGAGGAATGGAGTGGGAGCGGGAGCAAAGCAGGGGCAGGGTAAAGGTGTTTGATTTTGTGCAACTAGAAATTTGGCAACCCTAAAAGTGGCTCTGATATTGACTCATTGTGGAACCTTAATCTAGTCACTTATCCCCTCTGTGGACCTAATCCAAAGCCCATTAAATCAGTGGCAGTCTTCCCATATACTTCACTGGATTTTGGATCAGGCCCTATTAGGGTTGTCAGTTTAGGTTGGACATATTCCTGGAAGTTTCATCACATGGCAATCTTTAATTCCTGGAGCCTCCAGGGCAATCCTGGAGGGTTGGCAATTCTGCTGCCATATGGCTATAAAAAACAGGATAATACAGACCTACTTAGCAAGGCTATTATGAAGATTAATTAGTTACAGTTTGTGCAGCACTTATTCAATGTAAGGTGTTAAGTTCCATAATTAAAACTATTTGACTACTGTATACTTTGCATTCGGCTCTGGTTTAGGACAACAGTCTTTTATGAGTCTTTTATCCCATCATTTGTGTAAGTGACAATGAGTAATGTACACAACTAAATTATGATGGACATCGATATAGACATTTTTCTTTAAACATTCGCTGCAAGCTGGTTTCCAAATGAATTTTCCCATCACTGAAGAGGGGACATTGCTTGGGTGGAAGGAGGCAATTTTTTAAACAGCACAGAATGTGTGGAATAGGCAATGGAACTGCAGAGGGATTTTACGGGGGGACAGAATATAAATCGCTTATCTGATCTTCATGGATAAAGTTTAGGCCTTTAAAAGGTCAAAATCAATACCTTAAATGATTTGGGTTCAAGCTACCTGAAGGATTACCTCTCTTGGTGCACCACCACAGTGGCTGGGATCATTTGAGACACAAGGTCTCCCCTGGCACTCACAGAAGGAGCTTATGGCACAGCATGTGCCGTGTCTATCTAGACTCAGATCTGGTAACTTTATGGGCAAAATCAAAGACTTCCTGTTTCCCCATGCTTGTCCTTGGAAGAAGGGATGAATTGGAAATGGGCGAGGTGTTGGGGTGGAGTATGTTGTTTGACATGTGCATGTTTGTGTGCATGTTCTGTTTAACATTTTTGAATGAATGGTGCAATTATAATTATTTTATAAATACAGGAACCTGATCAATGGAACATGAAACAAGTGTGAATGAATAAATATTGGAAGTTGGTCAGAGCCAATGAGTAACGCTCCTACTTTTCAAACCTTAAAAATTAGCCAATTTCAAATAACTGGTGTTTTCCCAGGCTTGGTAAATGTACCCAGGAGGGTTTTGAGAGGTGAGGTAGATTGAAACTTTGGTTTCTCAGGAGCCCCTCCCCCATTTTTATTCCCCAAAAGACCTACCTTCTGACTGCTGTTTGACCAGGATCTGGCAATTAGCAGACAGATCACCTAGGAGTACACTGCCACGTGATCAGAGAGGGAACCAGAGCAGGTGGACAGTAGGGACTGTCAGGTAAGAAGAGGGAGGGGACCTGCAGTGGAAAAGGGATGATGAAAAGTTGTCAACACCTCTGTTTTATGTCACACCTGAAAGACAGCATCCTCTGCAAGGGCTTGTTTATAATAAGAACACAATGTGAAGTGATATAGCCTGTAACTATAATAGCTGCTGGCCAGATTTCAGTCAGCGAAAGGGGAAGGAGAATCCTTTACATAAATTGTTGCTGTAGCGATACTGGATATGGTACTGTCTTTATCACCTCACTGAATATGTCAGATCTGGTGACTAATAATTGTTGTTGCCTTGGTTGTTAGCTGTGCTGGGTTGTGTGGTTATATGCTTGCAGTCTCTTTTAGCGCTGGTCTGTATAATTAAAAGCCAGTTGGGTGTTATCGTCAGAAATTTAACTTCTTGGTTTTAAAATACCTGTTTTTCTAATCCACGGTGAAAGTCTCAGCCAGACACCGTGAATGGATTCATGATGGGTCAGGCCCTCATAAAGGGTGAAAGTCAGCACAGCTCCACTGAAGTCATTGGAGCTGTACCAATTGACCCCAGTTGAGGCTCGGGCCCAGGAAATGCGACGGGGCTTCGGCTCACCAACTATTTCCTTTAATGTCAGAGACATTTTATAATTAATAGTACCTCACTCTTACATAGAGCTTTTCATTCATAGATCTCAAAGTGCTTTATGCAGATGGGTAAGTGTAGTAGCCTCCATGGCATAGATAGGAAAGTCTCTTAACCTAAGGTCACACAATGAATTGGTGTCAGAGCTGGAAACAGCTCCCTGATCTGCTAACTCCGCATTCTGTGCCTCATCATGTCAGTTTTCTAAGCATGCAGCCAACCTCTCCCAAAGCATTAACAGAATCAGCAAAAGGCATTTCTTTCCTCCCCCAGAACAGATAAGGCATCAACCCCAGGAAACACACAGCAGAGTCATCTTACATTGAGGTTTATTGTTAGTGTATAAATTATACAGATAGGACACAACGACAACACTGTATTTTCAACAGCTGCATTCTGCTGTCTAAAAACAAAACTGATCTGAGTCATGATTGGAAAAATATGCTATAATGGGCTAACAGTGTTATATAAAACAGTCTACAATCCGAGGGGAGCCTCATAACTCCACAGAAGCAATTGTTGCCGAATCAGCCACCTGTACAAAACACTGAGTGAACAAAGCACCAGTAAGGCTTTTTTCCCCCGCAAGTAGGAGGGAAGCTGCCAGACCTGTGCTTTACATCTGGGGCTCTTTGCAGGAACTGTTTGAAGCGGTGCCAGGTCCCAGCAACGCCTTTCAGGACCTTTCTGATTCTGCCTCAGCTTTTTGGCTGAGTTCAGTCTGCGGGTTCAGAAATGCTCTCAGTGCAGATCAGAGAGAATTCACACGAAGCCTTCAGAGTCCTCTGAATCCACTGGAAAAGTGTTAGTGGCACAGCCAAGATCAGAGTATCTGGGTAGAGGGCTGGATGGATGGTATTAGGAGTGTTAGTTTGGGGAGGGAACGGCAGGAGGACAAGGCCTAGAGTCCCTTCTGTTCACATGGCAAACAAACCCACAGCAACCGTTGTCACTAGGAAGCTGAGGACAAGAATCCACCGTGTCAGTGGAGTGCTAGGCAGCATGTCTGTATGCTTCATCGATGTCTTTTCACCTTCTTTCACAGGAGCTGGTCCTAAATCAACAGAAATGAAATTTGTAAGAGCAGGAATCAGGCGAGGAAGGGTTTGTTTCTATGTTAGTTTTATATCACTCTCTACAGATGCACTTAAGTTATCCCCTAGTACACTAAACTGTGGCCAAAGTGAGCAATCGCACAGGATAAAGGTGGAGGGTACACCAGATGTACACCACAAATGGGTGGGCAAGTGAGACAAGATACAGTGCCAGGCTCCTTCTGCTTCCTATGAGCAGCTCAGTGCACTGTGTAGAGAAAGCCCGAGTGTTGGCTAAAGCTTTCTTGGTGAAAAGATTTTCCTGGAGCACCTAAGATTATTTCATCTCCTCTCTGGCCTTGCTTCCTGCAAATCCCAGGGCCTAAGCCTTTCAGACAGTCTCCAGCCTTGTTCTCCCCAGCCAGTCTTCATTCCCTGATTCCATCCATACTTAAATGGCCCAGTCTTTTCTCTGACTCACAAACCAGCCCTTCCTCCCTCCTTACCCTGTCCCAATCCACTCTCTTCCCTCTGGGATCTGAATGAGGGCAGACTATACATAGGACAACAGAAGGTCTGCTGAAGCAGGACTCCCTCTGTCAGATCTTAGCAGCTCTGCCAGCTGTCAAAAGACCTGCATGAGAGTAATGGGAGCGTCTCTCTCTTCCTGGCTGCCTCTTTGTATCTCTGAACTCCCCACCCTGGTTCAATACTCCCCATAGGCCTCTCCAACTCCTGGCAGTTGAAGAATGCAAGCAAGCACTTAAAAAGAAAAAAAAAACATTTTGGGTGGGATTTTCAAAAGGCCAACTCTGAGTGCTTTTGAGAGTGCCACGCTGAATCGTGAAGAGGATGATAAAATTCCATAATGAGAAAAGATGCATTAAAAATTTTTTCTTGCCATTTCCTTGAAAATTACCCCATGCTTGACTGTATAGAGAGACCTACATACAAGGGTGAAATTGAGAGTAATGTTCCTTATGCTAAAATGAAGGTGGCCCAACTGAATACCATACAAAAGCATTGCCTGATAGTTAGTTTCAAAACTCTTAGGTTACAGGGAAAACTCTTATTTTAACCGCATGCTCTCAGATAAGTCACTTTCTCCAGCAGAAGTCTGGAAGCAACCCTTGCTACGGAATAGTTACTCTGACCCCACAATAACGCTTTGAACCTCAGCATGCCATGCCGGCAATGGCAGTATCTTGTCAGTAGATGGAGCCATTTCAGCTCTAAAGTTAGACTAGAATTCTGAGGGTTGAGAAAGTAGCCGCCCTGGGATACTGTAGCCGCAAGATCTCAAGGCCGGGGGTGATACAAGTAGTTCTGACTTTGCTATATTTTTTGGTAAGGAAATGCAGTGGGGCCCAACACTCAGGAGAAAAAGAATTCTCTCTTGCTTTCCAGAAATATTCACTCACAACAACAAGTACAAAAAGTTTCAGTCCAAAAGACAGGAATTTGGGTAGGTCTTCGTGTCAAGGGACTTATAATGCGAGGGCCCCCTCAGTCAGGGCTGTAGCATCAATCTTAACTATGCTACACTGTGTCCAATCCTGCAGCCTTTACTAGTGCAAGTAGTCTCAGTTGGGCCGGTGTATCTCCAGTGAAGCCAATGGAGTTATATTGGTGTAAGACCAGTGAGAGGAAGAGGAGAATCAGGCCCATTAATTGTAAGTCTTCCTAACAGTCAGTTTCCCCACCTGTGAAAGGGGGATGATGATAGCACTTTGAGATCTACCGGTGAAAAGCATGGTATAAAAGCTGCGTATTTTTATTTCTGCAGAGCACGAGATCCCACATGTCTCCAGCCTCCTTTGAGGCTCTCAGCAGCAGTTCCTCTCACACACATACTTCTGCGACACTAGCCAACACCAGTGGAGTGAAAATAGACACACTCAAGGACAGCTGGTGCCAATTCCTCTTTCTCACCACTCAGCAAGTAAAGGTAAAGGGAAGAAAAAAACCCCAAAGGAAATTCTAAAAATTGGCTTTAGGAAGCTTCTTACCATGCTCATGTGCTCTGCTGGTGCCTCTTGTGCGAAGCTCTGGCTTCTGTTGTGCAGGATGACCGTTCTCATGGCACTGGGACACCAATTTCTGCAGTTCCTCAAACACCTTGAGAACACACACACACAATTCCCGCATTACCTGGAATGTAGTCTTCTATCCTCCCTGAGCCCCTTCTGACTGCACAAGAGATTTGGGGAACTAGAGAAAGATATCTGCCCCAGCCACTAATCCAGTGCACCTTTCCTTCTCCAGGAGGACCTCTATCTATGGGTCTCTCTTGAACTCTGTTCTCCTTGCTTGTTTGATAGTATGACTTGTGTGAAATGCTTTCCCAGGGCAATGCAATAGGAAGCTGTGCCCACATGCTCATCCTCTAGATCAGAGGGAAAGCAGGGTGTGTGTGTGTGTGTGTGTGTGTGTGTGTGTGTGTGTGTATTTGAAAAGAATAGAGTTGTAGGGGAGGGAGGGATGTGTGGAAATACTAGGATAAAGCAATATGTGAACTCTGATTCCTGTCCGCAAAATAAACGCTCATGTTCAAACAAGATGAGAAAAGGAGGAGCCTGCATTCCAATCCCGGAGAGGATCCATTGCCCAAAGGGAAAAAAAAAAAAGGTTTTCTAGTATCCAGTCTCTTGGGAGGCTCATAAAAGCAACTTTCACACTGGACAAGTTCAGTACAGTTCTCACTACTCCTGCCAGCCCACAGCTTCCCTTCAGCTCATCAGTAAAATGCCACCTCGCCTATGTTGAGATAGCAGCTATATCTTAGGTGGGACAGGCTGTGGGGAATGCGGGCTAGTTCCTCACCTGTATATTCAGCAAGAATGCCCGCTTGGCTTCCTCCAAGACTCTCTTCTTGGTGGCTGGGTCCATCTCAATGGAATTCATCCGGGAGCGGTACAGCTGCTTGAACTTTGTGGCATTGGACACCCCTTCAAAGGTGAAGAACTCCAGTCCTTCTCCAGTACTGGGTAGGTGGAGAGCTTTCTGGGCAATCTTCTTTAACACCTGCCCACCAGATAGGTCTCCCAGATACCGAGTATAGGCATGGGCCACCAGGAGCTCTGGTTCATGCTGGCCCACATAGTGGAGCCTATTCACATATTTCTGAGTGGACTCAGGACACGAGATCTCTTCCCTCCACCGTGGGCCATAGAAATACTCCAAGTCTTCCTGCAGAGCAGTCTTACGGTGCAGTTCAGCAGGGAAGTAAACGGGGATATAGGCTGGGTGATCCTTGTTATGCTCAATCTCCTCCTCCAGAGCAGAGTAGATGTAGTACAGAGAAGCCATAACCATCTGCAGTAAAAGGGAAGGAATAAGTCAGCAACAGGGTCTCTCGCCTTCCAGCTTCACGTGCACTTCACATTAATACAACATATCTGCATATATACACTCTGTTTGTGTGTCACTGGTTATTGGGTCATACCTAGGGTGACCAGACAGCAAATGTGAAAAATTGGGACGGGGGTGGGGGATAATAGGAGCCTATATAAGAAAAAGCCCCCAAAATCAGGACTGTTCCTATAAAATTGGGACATCTGGTCACCCTAGTCATACTATATCCCCAACTTCACCTTTACCAAGATAACGTCCTTCACCTTGGGATCATAGAAATTAGAGCGTGAAGAATCCCATTATGTCACATCCAGTCTATTCCCCCATAAAGTGATGATTCCCAAAAGGTCCATTCTCCAGTGCACTGTTCAGTTCTGACTATCTCAAGAGATTGGGGATCCTATCCCTTTCCTAGGCCTTGACAGATTGTGACAACCTTTCTACTTTATGATCTGTTCATCTAATGGGTCAGACCTCCGTTCAGACACCACAGATGTTGGAACTGCAGCCCCTGTCCGTTCATTAAGGTCAGTAAGTAGGCTGGCCACTTTTCTTTCACTTTGGTTGCCTCAAGGAGACTAGATAGGAATATCTTTTCAGAGACATTCAGCTTGTAATCCTCAAAAAAACCAACCACCCATCTACTGTGGCAGCCAAGGTCACTGCTGGCATAAAAGAGGACAGGAAGCACAGTCCATCTTTGTAAAGGGACTTTGTGAAAAGATGGTTGGGAGGTCATGTGTTTGTTGTGTGTCTATTGCCATATCACATTTTCTCCTCTTACAAGATGCTTTTTCTAACCGCCAGATGGCTCAGGCTTGGTTAAAAATTCTGCTGCGGATACAAAAAACCAGAAGAGAAACCAGTTCACTCTCCCTGATCTGTGTTGTTTCTACAGGACTGACTGCAGTAAAAAGTAATCACCCCTACATTTCCCACTACAGTCAGCAGCTATTTCTACATAGTCATGTTTCAGAAGAGATCTGTACATTACAGGGAAGTTAGCAAAAGAAATAAAAAAGGTTTTAAACATTGACCCCATTAGCCAAATTCCCGGAAAGGCCTAAGGAAGTTGGTTACAAACTAGAGGAAAATTCCATCACAAGTTAAGAAAACTTAGCTTTGAAAATATCAGCTATTCTAGTTAACTAGAGACTTCAGTGGAAGTTGTGTGGCTAAATCCCACAGTTGATTTTGAAAGTCTTAGCCAGTTGGCATTACTTTTGGAGCCCAGAGTCACTTCTGACTAGGGTGACCAGATAGCAAATGTGAAAAATCGGGAAGGGGATGGGGGTAATAAGAGCCTATATTAGAAAAAAATCCCCAAAATCAGGACTGTCCCTATAAAATTGGGACATCTGGTCACCCTACTTCTGACTCTTCCTGACCACAGATGACTATCCTCTCAGAAACTGATCTGAATTCCTTGGTCTCAGAGGAATGACTTTTTTTGGGGGGGTGGGGGGAAGGGGGCAGGGAAGTTTGAGCATATGTGCATACATCCCCATTTGCAGGAGTTCAGCACTGCAGTTATTTTTAGAAATTGGTGGATGATTGATTCATGCTAGATCAAATTAACACCTGTGGCATGACAATCCATGTGTCACATCCTCAAGACTCTCAGGAATTTCTAGCATACTTGGCTCTCTTGTTGTTCCTTATCGCTTTGTTTACTATGTGATTCAGCTGTCAGGAACCCCATTATCTCTCCACAGTTACACCTAGATATTGTACAATCATAGAAATCACAGAGTTATACTTAACTGGTCCTACTCAAGCTGAGCAAAAATGGCTCCACAAGGTAATTAGCATTTATTCATTCATTCAGCTGGAGCAATGATTAGCTGTTGCATGTTTGTGACACACTGTTCAGATCCATGAACTGTATAGTCGTGTCCTCAGGTCCAGTGCAAAACCAAAATTATAATTCTAATATTACAGAGGAAACAACTAGGAACCTTCAGGACCAGAGAGTATTCCACAGCCTGGCAGACCTCACTTTTAGGAAATGATTTTCCATATGCAGACAATTTTCCTTGTCTCTTTCCTGCTGCCACTTCCATGTATACCCACTTAGATCATTCTAAATAATTCGTCACCCTCCTTGGAGGTTTTAAATCATTCATATGCTTATACACAGTTACATCTCCATCATCATTTGACTATAAACAAACTCATGGGCAGATTGCTTTGTGAGGAAAGATTAAAGCAATTTCTTCAGCCCTTTCATGCAACCTCAGCTAAGCAAGGCACATCCCCGCTAAATGTAGCTTCGCAACCCACCCAGAAATGCACAGCTCTGCGGCACATTCTGCAACAGGAGTCTGCAAGACATTAAGAGAGCCCTGAAGTTACCTGGGGCCAGATGCTGGCATGATGAGTGACACAATGATGCCATGTTGTCATGGCCCAAAGATTTTCTCATTCAGAAGCCCTGGCTTGGCTGTTCTGAATTAGACATGAGATGTTCCTTAGAGTCATTTTCCCCACCCACCCCAACAGTGCTGCAGGGATACCTTAAACTCCTGGAGTGACACCTGCCCCTTCTGGAAATTCTTCATGAACTCTGTGCTCTCTGCCTGCTCATGCACCTCTTTGGTGGCTTCCTTCAGGGCTTCTGATAGGTCTCCAGGCATGCTGGGAAAGCGGAGGAGAAAGACCATCAGTGTCAGAAGCATCTCACCACACCCTCCAAAATGAAAGATAGCTCTTTCCCAATGAGTGGGGTGGGGAGATAAAGCAACGCAGGGTGGGAGTGGGAAAGAGAAGGAGCATCAGTATCCAAATTCTGCCAAGAGAGGGGGAAGAGATTGTCAGTAGAAAGGAGAAAAAAGGGGCAAAGGATCCTCCCATTCCCAGTAGAGTAGATGTGGAGAGCAGCAACCCAAA
>ML677350.1:4874129-4938122 GCA_007922305.1 Dermatemys mawii
CAGGTATAAATAGGTAGGCAAGAACCGGGTTGGAGATAACAGGGTTATTGGACTAACCCTGTTGTTATCTCCAACCCAGTTCTTGCCTACCTATTTATACCTGCCCCTGGATACTTCCACTGCATGCATTCGACAAAGCGGGTATTAGCCCACGAAAGCTTATGCTCTAAAACTTTAGTTAGTCTTTAAGGTGCCACAGGACTCTTTGTTACTTCTGCAATTCCAGACTAACACGGCTACCCCTCTGATTCTATTCTTTTCTATGGTAATTTCTGTTGGTTTCTAGCCCCACTCTCACCTTTCAGAGCTGGGTGTCTTGGAACCTTCCATTTCTTTTCTTTCCTTCTCTCTCTTTTTCACTCTTCTGTTGTCTTCCTCTCTCCTTCCCCCCTTTGTCCTCTCTTCGTTCAGGGCTCTGCGACGTTGGAGTGAAGCAGCCCTTCTCCTGCATCCTGCTTTATACTTGGCGCGGAGCAGCCAAACAGCTGACCCTGGTGTAATTGTTGCAACATACACACTTTCCTCACTGTCCCCACCCCCCTTCCCTCTGCCTGGGAAGGAGGAGTCTCCTGACCAGTCTTGACAATGAAGCTCAACAACAGGATGTTGAAAAATTTCTCCTTACAGAATGCTGGGCAGCTTGCCCAGGCTCATTAACCCTTTTTCTGCCCAGCTGGTAGCACTGAGAACTAAGACTCTCCTGTGTGGACCCTTGGGAGGATTCATGAATTCTTAAGGGAGGTCATGCTGGGAAATTAATTCAGATTAAAGAATGGTGTGAATTTAAAGAGCAAGCACTAGTCCTGATTAACTCCCTGCATGGAGACTGATTCTAGAAGGGTGACTTTTTCCCCAAATTAGTTTAATTCATTTTTGGAAGTGGATTAATTAATTCAGAATAAGGCACTTTAATTCCCTGTGTGGATGCTCATATTCTGGAATAAATCAGGACTAGGTATGCAGAATAACTCTGAGTAGACAAGCCCTCAGAGTCTATCTATACCTATACTCTCTGTCACATAACGTGGAGCTCAGACTTTGAGGAGTGAATGGACATGATGATTGGCAGCTTCAAGGGTACTATGTTCCCACACAGTAACTGCTTGGTACATGGCATAGAGAAGGTACGTGCTAAGGACTCAAACAAGGGTATGCGCAGGAATAAAAATGTGACTGCTTTTGAAGGGGCATGTTCTGTTGCCCTGATGTGACCCCAGAGCCGCAGCAGCTCGCTTGCTCTCCCCAGCGTGGCCCTGGGGTCAGAGGAGCTCTGTCTCTCACCGGTTATTGTGCACATTCCTGGACCTGAAGGATGGTGAACTAAACCTGGGCTAGGGGAAAATTCTGGTGGAGGTCTGCAGAGACCTTGAAGTGCAAGTTCATCTAACCTAGGTATAGGGGCAAAAGAGCAACTGGATTCAAGACTGGTTTCCTGACAGTAGTTGGCTGGCACCTGCCCCTCTGCTGTCATAACTGGTGACTAATTAGGAACTCTCAGGGCCAAAGTGGAGTTCTCTTCGGGCTTTAGATGGGTTAGAAACTCAGCCTGCTAGTGTGGAGCTGGATGTGGAAAAGGCATCAATTGGCTTTAATTTTGACAAACAGAACATTCTCCTTCAACTAGAAAACAGGGCAGGGTACAGCTAAAAACAGGACCAAGGTCTTGCTGAGGACATTGTGGTGTGAGCCTCTCACCCCAGATCTCTGGCCAGGCCTTACAACACTAACTGGGGACCGTGCCAGTACTGTGATATAGAAGCTGACTGGCAGGCTTTGTTGTTTTCACTTCACTCAGACATTTGGAGTTAGGTTTCAGAGTAGCAGCTGTGTCTGTATCTGCAAAAAGGAGTACTTGTGGCACCTTAGAGACTAGCAAGTGCTCCTCATTATTCGGAGTTAGGAGGCTGAGCTTTCAGGAAAGATGACACAGCACTTCTGCAGCTGACTCAGCTGGGCTCCCTGCCTTCCCATTTTCTCTTAAAGCAAAGGGGACACTAGGGAACATTTCTGAAAGTCTCTAGTTCCCTTCCTCCCCCACACATCACGTGTCGTTGCACTTGGGGTGCAGCTATTCTTCCGCATTTATCTTGCAGGATAAAATAACTGTCTCACATTTGAGTTGTGAAATCATGTTGCAGCCTCATGTCATGACTTGTCATCATGAGGTCTACAATATGCTTGTGACATAGGGGTCCTGAAGGGCAACCGCTAATATGCAGGTCTGCACATACGAGATCCTTCTTCAGAGATCCACCTCGTGGAAGGTGGAAAGGTGGTGTCCTTAAAATGACCAGTTCTCTCTCACATTGTCCTCGGGGTCATGGGGAACTTTCAGGTCTCTTCAAAGAGTCCTGATAAGAGACAGAGGATGCAAGAAATCAGACCTCTAGCTTTGGCGGAGGAGGTTTGTTGGTGATGAAAGAGCCCCTTCCTTCCACACGTCCCTCCACCCCAGAGGTTATATGTCTGTGTTACAATCAGGATATTTGGAGAACTATCTGAAAGTTAAGTAGCCCCAGTTTTTTCAGTGGACGGACTCAGACATTAGTGATCTCCACTGCTGTTGGGAGAGAGATTCGATCACTTCTGCCATCATGACATGTTGTGGAAGGGACAAGGGGGTTGAGTGTGGCAGTGAGATGGCTTCTCTCTTCCTATTCTGAGTTCAACATCCAAAAAGGGCAAGAGCACAGGAGGAAGCAATTCCAATGCCCCGACACTGAAACTTGAAAAATACAAAAAGGAAATGAGGTGCACATTTTTTTAAAACAAATATTAAGGATTAATTAACCATTGAAACAATGGAGCAAGAGATTAGTGGATTTTCCGTCCTTTGAAATCTTTACATCAGGCTGGAGTCTCTTTCCAAGAGAGATGCTTTTGCTCAATTGTGAGTTATTGTGGTTGATACAGGAATCACTTGGTAAAATTCTATGGCATGGTAGAAAGTCAGACTAGATGCTCATAATGATCGCTTTTGATCTAAAAAAATAAATAAATAAAAATCTATGAATTCTAGTGGATGAGCAAATTACATCAAGTAGTCAGATGGTTTAGCAGTTGATAATGAATTCCTGACCAGTAAATGGGACTGAGAAGGAGAAATTACAGAGCATATGGCCCTGTGTAGGATTGACAGCAAATTCTGCAAGTAGAAGTTATATTTCCACTTACAGCACGTGAAATCACACATCCTAAAAAAGTTTCACTTCTCTGTGAGGTGTGTGGTCCCTGCTGCGGCAGCAGTGAGTAATGCCAGAGGCTGGGCTCAGAAGAGAGCACATTACGTGGCAACAGTAACTTTTCCTGAGAAAACAAAAGATTAGCAGTGTTTGCCAGATCGTGACACAGCAGAATGCAGCCTGGTGGTAGCCTGTAGTGTAACAGAAAGCAGTTAATATTCAGTTAAAAAGATTTAATGGAGATGGCAGGAGCTTTATGGAGCCTAAAAGCTTCCCCAGCAAAACAGAAATGTGACCCATCTGAAGACCAGGGTTATAACCACCCCATACCTTAGCTGGCAATTACCAGGGTGAGATAATTTTATTTACTGTGGATTCATTGATGTTTACCAAGGGCAGGATGGCCAAACTTACAATCAGTACAGGTGTAGGCAGTCATTTATCAGTCTAACAAACTTAGATCAAATGTAAAGTCTGAAATCACAGTTCAGAAGTCAGAGTGCATAATTCTGAAAATTCCTGGGACGTACACTCCTAACATGAGGCCTGTGCAGTGGTGGGTATGTGCACACGGTATGGCTGAACTCCTACGATGCACACTAAGGTGACGGGTGCACACGCAGTAGAGCTCAATTCCTACAGAAACATACCTCTATGGTGATGGGTGTGCACACAGTATTGATGAATTCTTAGGTTATGTACTTCAAGAGTAATGGATTCACACAGGACAGATGAACTCTGTGGACAAATGCTCCAAACAAGATGACGGCACAGACTACAGGTGAACTTGCTTCAAGGGTTATGGAGCACATAGCACAGATCAACTCCTAAGGCAAAGGTGTCAGAGGAACAAGGTCCAGGTAAATTCCCAGAATTAATGCTCCAAGCCTGACAGAAATGCACAGTACAGTTAATTGTTCCTAATGTTCCAAGAGCTCAGAGCACTAGCAGATGTGCTGAGCACACACGTGACATGTACATGTGCCAGAGGCTGTGACGTGCGTGGATAACAGAAAAACTCCTCAGGACATATGCTCTTATGCCTCCTATAATATAGAGAACAATGAGCTCTTTAGGATATTGGAGAGCACACAATCGGAGTACACAATATCAACAAATTCTGGTGAGAGTTTGATGGGAGCACATAGTACAGTTCAAGTCCTTAGGGCATGTACAGCACTGACAGGCTCTTTGGAGCACATACTGGAGCGGGAATGCACATCACTGATAGACTGTGCAGCATGCGCACTGCGCTGATCAACTACCTGGGTTGTGTATTAGTAGCTTTTGGCGGTGCATGCCCTCCAGTCCTCTGGACCTTCACAAATAGACATGGCGGGGTAGAAGGGGGCTGGTAGTGTGAGAGCACAGAAACTCACATAGTCAACGCACAAAAACCAAGAAAAATTACCCAGTCCCACAGCACAAACCTTTAGCACTTAACTGAGTTGTCCCTTTGAATCAACAAGACTACTCATGTGTCTAAAGTGAAAGATGTGTGTGTTTGCCAGACTGGGGCCTAAGCATGAACAGCAGCATTTGAAAACCTCCTACACAAACCAGTAAATCTGTCTAGTACGTTGTGTATCTTTCTCAGAGTAGGGGACCCAGCAGGAATTACAACTCAAGTTCCACTTTACCAAAGCTTCCATTTTCTTCCAGCTCAAAGAACTATCACTCATCTTCCCTTCCCCCTGAATTAGGGGCTCCCTGGATTTAAGGCATAGACATATTTCCAGATAATTCTGAAGCCTGATTGTTTCCACAATGGGAGGGGAGCCAACTGAAGCAGCTGCAATCTCAGGCCAGAGAAGACGAAACTGCTTGATTAATGCACAACCTCCCATGGGCCTCTGACCTGCCATGACTCAGCAAAACAAAACAAAAAAAAAGCCCCTGGACTGAAATTTGACACAGCAATCTGGAGAGGCAAACAACCACTACAGTGACTCAGCAAAATGAGGAACCAAGCACATGATTTTGGAGGCCCTTGAAAGAGTTAGTCAGCATAATCCAGACACAGGGCTCCTGTGCTGTGTGCATGTTTGGAGTTTGCTGTTCTGTGGTCAGAGTTCACAAAACAGATGGATTTTCTGACTGACACCCAGCTCCCAAGCTACCAGCAGTTCAGGGGGAAGACCAGCTAAACAAAATACTACTTTGTTCACCTTCACAAATGGCAGGAGATTGTGTAAAGAGGCAAATCAGAAATTTCCTCCCCACCAAAAGAGCATCACATACAATCTAAATGAGCTTTTAGAAGAAACATTTAAAAACAAATCTGTCACCACCTGCCTTCCCCACCCTCTTGATCAGGGGTTCTCAACCTTTTTTTTCCTCATCCCCCGCCCCCCATGCTATAGTATCTCAACGGCCCACCTGTGTCACAACAGCTGTTTGTCTGCATAAAAAAGCCAGGGCCAGCATTAGGGGTAGCAAGCAGGGCAATTGCCCAAGACCCCATGAAGCTACACTGCTTTGGCTTCCGCCCCCAGTGGTGGGGTTTTGCCCTGAGCCCCAGTGAGTGTAATGTTGGCCTGCTTGGTGGACCCCCTCAAACCCGCTCATGGCCCCTCAGGGGGCCCCAGACCCTTGCTTGAGAATCATAGCTCCTTACAACTCTACTTTACACCAGAACAAGCTGTAAATTACTGCACTGCTTCAAAGTAACAGAATTTATGGTTTTGCATCTTCAGTGCAGAAACTACAATGGAGCTCCTCACATGAGTGAAGTTACTCATTCTTAAGTGCCTGCAATGTTAGATGAAAGTATACCAAGAGATTAATTTTATTATGTTAATGTACAGTAGTAGCTGAAAGCCTGTGCTCTTGCATAGGAGTAATTCGTAAAGTCATGTGTGTACAAGAGCCAAAAATGGCTGAGCACTTAAAAACCGAACAGTAAATTACAGGCCACGAATCCCAGTGCTGACTGAACCTAGTGACATTCTGAACAAAGAGCTCTCAGCTATGCTTGTAGCTGTTTCCTTTGCTTCATACTGACTCAGCAGACATTCTAGACTTCAGTCTGGGGTTATTGTATATGCTGGTTGTGTTGTAGTGAGGGGTTGTGTTGATTTGTGTTTGGTTTCTGTTGAGCTGGGAGAGTTGTGTGGTGGCAATTGCGGCATACGTGCTGCAGTGAGGGATTGTGTATGTGTTTGGAGTTATTACTGGGTTCAGTGCAGTATAAATACATAGTAAATACATTCTGTGCCCTGGAGGCAAAGGAAGTCTTATTTTAGAGATGGGAACTGAGGTACAACAAGATTAAGTGACTTGCCTAACACCACTGAGGAAGTGTGTCTCAGAGGCCAGAAATGTTATTTTACTTGTGTATTAAAAAACAACAAACTTTCCCAATGGCAAGCAGACAGGAGTAATTTTGCCAGACTGAGTTCATATCTGTAAAGTGCTTTGCTGATTAAAATACTATGTAAATACTAGTTATTAAGTAATATTACTACAGACTACAAAGGCAGAAAGCCATCAGGAACATACCATATTATTCAGTGACCAGCCAGTGGAAGATCTCATGGAGATCTTTGAATTTGCCCCAACCTCCCACAAAAGACTTACTAGAGAGTGTCTCACCGTTAAACAGAGTTTAAGGCCTAAAAATTCCAGGGACAGCAGTGCTTAGATACTGGACATATCGGTGCTACAGATAAATCTAAGATAGAGTTGCCTCCATTCTCTGGATGGCAAGACTGTCTCACCATGTCCTCCAGCACCACACAATGATCACTGTCTACTATACTCTCAACAAACTTCCACACTAGCATCAACTTCCTGGATACCACAGTCAGCTTCAACAATGGAACCCTACAGACAACCATATACAAGAAACCCACAGATCACTACACCTACCTTTATAGGTCCCATAACCACCCCCAACACACCAAGAAATCCTTTATCTACAGCCAAGCACTTACAAACTACAGGCCATGGTGAAAATTTGAGGAGATAGTCCAGAATATACACCTTAACAATAAAACTACCTTAAAATAAGGATACTCCGCTAGAGAAGTAGATCACATCATAGAACAGGCCACCCAAATATCCTGAGAGAACCTGCTTCAATACAGATATAAACCCCACTCTGACCAAAACACCCCTAGTTGTCAGATACCCTGTGTGGGTTCCAGTGTTGGGTAGTATCATTAAACCTTTACAATCCATAGTCAATGGGGACCTCATTCTGAAACTACAACCCCATAACCCCCACTTCTAATCTTCAAACAACCCTCCAGTCTCTTCAAGCTCATCGTCAGAAGCAAGGTCCCCACAAACCAAGACACCCCAACTCAAAGCAGCACTAGACCATGCCAGAACAATACATGCAAAACCTGCTACTGCTACAATGATCAAAACCCACCACAACACATCTTTCAAGATCCATGGATTCTACACATGCCTATCCCATTTGGTGTACCTCAGTCAGTGCATCAAGTGTCCCAATAACAAATACGTGAGTGATGACAATTACTAAGCTTTCAAATGAACTCATGCAGAAAAATAAGACAAAACCATCCTTTCACTTGTGGGTGACCACTATCCACAAAGCAATCGCTCTATAGCGGACCAGTAGTCCTCATCCTCAAAGGAAACCTGCACAACACTTTCAAAAGCGTGGGAGTGTACATTTATAACTGCTAGACACTAAAAATCATGGACTGAACAAACACTGTTGTAATAAGCCATAAATCCACTATCTGTAACCTACTAACCCCCTTTTTGTCCTATGATTGCAGAAGTATTAATGAGCCAATCTACCTTAAATATTCTTTTATGACACGTGCGAACTACTTACGCTAAACTATCTGTTCCACCTTGCACTTTGCTGTGATGCTGGGAGTATCTTTTCCAGCCCTGATTAAGAGCTCTGTGTGGCTCAAAAGCTTGTCTTTCTTACCATCACAAGTTGGCCCAATAAAAGATAGTACCTCATCTATTTTGTCTCTCTAAATTGAAGGGAGTTCAGAGAAATGAACCAAAGCTAATTGGGGACTGGAAGGAGTGACTCAGGTGGAAAGAATAGTAGACATAAATATAACTAGCTCAGCTGAGCAATGACTAAGGACAGGACATGATAACAGCCTATAATTACTTGATGGTTGTTAATTCCAATGAATTATTTAAATTCTTATTTAGGGTGGTGGATAGACTATGAACAACAGGTGAAGATTAAGAAAAGGAAAATTGAGACCAATAGGGAAAAAAATCCTGGGCATTGAGAGTGTCAATGAGACCGTTGACTAGTTTCCAAAGGGAAGCCCCCTGGCTTGAGTCTTGTAAAGCTAGTCTGGATCAAGCACTAGGAAATGCTCTGTAGGGAACAGCCCTGCACTAGCAGGAGATGGATTGACTAATCTAATAAGGGGCTCCATTACGATACAACTGGAGTGGCAAGAGTGCAGCCTAAGCTATGAATAGTGGACTCCTTTCCCTTGATCCTCTCCAGTGTACGATGCAGCACAGTTCTATATCAGTTGGAGCTGGAGGCAGTGGTCTTGGAAAGACAGCACTACCAGGGTATGTGTGCTCACAAACTTGAAATAAAGATGACAGGTGGTTCTAGAAACAAAAGCGATCCTTGGAATTGGAGCCTCTGGAATGTGTGTGTGAGCTGGAGCTGCTACCCATAGAAGGCCCTGGCTTTATTTACTTGGACTGGGATTGTCACAGGGACCTAAGGGAGTTAGATGCTCAAATCCTTTTAAATTGAGATAGCACTTTACTCCCCTTGTTCATAAAGGTTGGGAATTTCAGAGTGCCTCTCGGGAACTCTAGCTCAGGGGTTCTCAAACTGGGAGCAGGACACCTCAGGGGATCCAGAGGCTATTACATTGTGGGGGAGGTCGCAAGCTGTCAGCCTCCACTCCAAACTCCGCTTTGCTGCCAGCATTTATAATGGTGTTAAATATATTAAAAAAAGTGTTTTTAATTTATAAGAGAGCGGGGTCTCACTCAGGGGCTTGTGACGTGAAAGGGGTCACCAGTACAAAAGTTTGAGAACCACTGCTCTAGCTGCCTCACAGTCTTTACAATTTGGACCTGAAGAAGAGCTGTGTGCTGCCTGAAAGCTTGTCTCTGTCACCTGCAGAAGTTGGTCCAATAAAAGCTATTACCTCCCCCACCTTGTTTCTCCAATATCCTGGGACTGACATAGCTACAACACCCCACACAAATCTTTACAGACACAGATAGATATCCTATGTGGCTAGCACTCAAGAAAAGGAAGTCACCCCAACACACTGCCAAGCAGTATTCTCCCCCTCAAGTCACCTTGTACCCCAATCAAAGCTTC
Source organism: Dermatemys mawii (assembly GCA_007922305.1). Classification (NCBI taxonomy): domain Eukaryota; kingdom Metazoa; phylum Chordata; order Testudines; family Dermatemydidae; genus Dermatemys; species Dermatemys mawii. Next base: position 4,883,622 of record ML677350.1, read on the forward strand.
CTGTGGGGGATAGCCTGGGAAAACACACAGGTCTTGGAAATGCAAATCTGGGTTCTTTCAGCTCAAGGCTGGGAAATGAGTTGTAGAGTCAAGGATCATTCACTGGGAAAGCCCTGCCATCAGAAGGTTATCTACCAATGGAGACTCCACACCATACCCCATGCCTAAAACTAAAAGGGGAGAATCAAGATGGGCAGCCTTACCAATCAACTTATGTCAAGAGATTTTAATCAAAAAGTAGGATTGCTAAGGTTCTGCAAGAGGTGCTAGAACCTTGCCCTCTCCCAGGGAGTTGCTGCAAATCTCCAGTAATGGGCCTGCTGTGAGAAGTCATCATAACTGACCCCATTGTCTGTACCACTCGGCAAAAGAACTTGTGGTGATTCAGAGTCTGTGCCCAAAACCTCCACGCTAGACAAAATTCTAGTGGGAATAAGTGCAAAAATCATGGGCCTTTCATAATCTCAAAACAATGTCCAAAAACCAGCACTATGAATATCTGATATCAGAAAAGCTGGTGAGTGTGGAGAACTCAAGGGTAAAATCTTTAACTTGCATTTACAACAAAGGCCACATCTACACTACCCGCTGGATTGGGCAGGTAGCGATTGATCTTTTGGGGATCGATTTATCGCATCTAGTTTAGATGCAATAAATCAATCCCCGAGTGCTCTACCATCAACTCCAGAACTCCACCACTGTGAGAGGCACAGGCAGAGTCAACATGGGAGCAGAAGCAGTCAACTCAGTGCCATGAAGATGCTGCGGTAAGTCAACCTAAATACATCGACTTCAGCTACGCTATTCCGGTAGCTACACTATTCCCGTAGCTGAAGTTGCATATCTTAGGTCGATCTCCCCCTGCCCCCAGTGTAGACCAGGGCTCAGAGAAATCTCTGTATCTGAAATAATACTTGTTTCTATGCCTACTGGAAAAACCAGTGGCAGAGATTACTAGTGAACAGGCCTGTGGATCCCTACACAAAAGCAGGAGCTCTTCCCTCAAAGTAAGAGATAATTTCTTTAGCTGTGACTAGTATTAACATGGACTTCCAGACTTCTAGATACTAACAGCCTGATTTTCAAAGGTGCTGAACACCAGCAGCTCCTGTTGATTTCCATGGGATTTGTGAGAGCTCAGCACTTTTAAAAAATCAGGCCATAATGGGCTGGATTGTCAAGCAGAGACAGAAGGAACTTTAAGCGCTAGAGAGAAAGAGGAGAGACATGGCAAGAGCAACCCTTCAGAAACGGAGCAGAAGAGGGATTACTCCCCAAGACACCAGGGTAGGAAGAACTTTTTGACCAAAATAAACAGATCTCTTCCCTCTCTTTTCTGGCTCTGTGACTCTGAATAACCCAGGAGTCAGAAAAAGGAATAGAACCCAGTCAGATGCTTGCAGAGAGAAGCAGAATTAGAAGTTGCCCCCTGTTTACAAGATTTTGTAAGGCAAAGGACAGATGGAAAAGAGGAAGTGCTGGGATGGGAATGCAGGGCCTATAAAACCCCTTGCTCCCTACCCCAGATATCTTAAGTTAGAGCAGTATAATACCCAGGTGTCTAGTGGACAGGTTATGGTCCAAGAATGGTGTTATAGACCTTCAAAGTCTTTCTCCTACTAACCTCCACTCAAAAGCAATGCCTACAGATGTCAGCCTGTGGTCTGTGGAGACTCCCTCATGGGGCTGCTACTATTCTAGGCAGATCATTCCAACCTGACATGTCACATAGATTAGCTTTTCCTCAGAACATTTCAGCCATCATTGGTGAAGCTTCAGCAATGGGATACATGGCTGAGCAACAAGTGCTCTTCCCTAGTAGCTCAAACAAGTCGCTTAACCCAGAATTCTATTTCAGCAGACAGTCTAGAGCTGTGATTCAGGTGTCTGTTGAATGAACAGCCTACAAACAAAAAGGGACTGACTTGGAAAAGGTGAAAAAATCCACAAAAACCCCACAGAAAAACCAGACATGCAGGTTATCAAAACTCCACTGGGATTTAGGCTGTGTATCCCCTTTTCATAGGTTACCCAAATAATTGCAGTCACAGTCTTACCTTTTTCAATCCAAAGAGACCAAGTACTTAACCTTCACAGTGTTTGGTCAGAAGCTAGTGCCTCCTCTGAAAGGTGGTCATGACAGAATTTTTGTCATTCTTTTGTCAGAAAAAGCGAGTGCCTATTGGAATTTATTTTTGGTGGAGGGCTATATGTTGTTTGGGTAAACCATCCGATCCTCCATCCATTCCCACAATCTGTGAAGAACTTAGAGGATGGGCCTGTTTTTCCTCTCAGTTCCAACAGGGGCTTCCAACCCCACCCCACTCCCAGCCCCTTTTGCTATAGTGCCCCCTTGTGGCCAATTGCCCCGTGTGCCCCTTGAATCTTCTTACCCCAAGCCTCAGTGCAGTTACAATCCTCTCCTCTTTTTGGTATCTTTACTCACTCCTCCTTTTAAAATATTTTTGCTTTCCCTCTCTGCCTCTCCCCTCACATTTTTTCCATTCTGCTTTCTTCTTTTTACAGCTAAACCACCGTCGTTTATATGACCCTCTGCACATAGCTCTCTGATATCCCTCATTTTAATCCCAAAGTCCCCTACATTCCACACAGATTTGGTACCCCCATCACTTACTCTAGGAAGTTATTTACATCAGAAATAAACCATCCTGGAGTTGAGGCTATGGATAGGACATTAAAGGAACTGAAACCATAGCAGCTTCTGTTTCCTTCACCAGTAATATTGTAAATAACCCAGTGCAGGAATTCACTGCAAGTGCTGTGACACATCTGCCCCCTAGAGTCCATGCGGAGTTCTTCTTGTAATGTTGGTAGGAGGGATCCTGTAGGTCAGTGCTCTGTTCCGTGGTGTGTTAAAAATATTTCTTGAGTCAGACATCTAAAGTAGGCTTCCAGATCACTGCAGAACTGTATCATGTGCATGGGGATGTTGAAGCAGAGAGTCCTTGGGATAGGACAGACTCTTCTGCCAGGCTGTGTGTGTGGTTGGAGAGATTAACAATATTGTTGTGTGAGTTAAGGGTACCACTGTTGTAGCCCCCTGTGGCATGTAGGAGTTTAGAGATAGTTTACTGTCTTTTTTCCTCTGTAGAGAAGAAGTAAAGTGTGCATTGTAAATGGCTTGTCTCGTTTTTGTAAAGTCCAGCCGTGTGGAAGTTTCTGTGGAAAGTTGGTTTTGTATGAGAGTCTCCAGTTTTGAGAGCTCATTCTTGATCTTCTCTTGTTTGCTGTACAGGATGATCAGGTGGTTCCTCGGTTTCTTTGAGTGTGTGTGGCACAGTCTCTCACCATAGTCAGTGTAGTATGTAGATTGCAATGGATTTTTTTACCTTCAGTCCATTTGGTATGATGGCCATCTGTTTGCACTTAGAGAGGAAGATGATGTCTGTCTGTATCTGTGCGAGTTTTTTTCATGAAGTTGATGGATTTCCACTTTATATGGCTAAATTCAGTGCCTTGCATGGTGCCATGTTAGTCTGTATCCACAAAAACAACATCCACACTGACTGAATTAGCCTTGTCAACACTGGTTCTCCACTTGTAAGATAACTCCCTTCTCTTCATGTGCCAGTATATTTATGCGTGTATCTACAATTTTCACTCTGTGCATCTCAAGTGGGTTTTTACCCATGAAAGCTTATGCCCAAATAAATCTGTTAGTCTTTAAGGTGCCACCAGACTCCTAAAAATCCAGTTACCTGCAGTAACTGGCTTCTCCCACCAAAGGAACGGCTCTGCTTAGCAGCTTCTTCTCTTCCTGCCCCCCAGCTGACAGAGAGAACTTGGAGGTACTGGCATCATCTGAGAGGTGCCAGGGGGAGGGGGGAGTGAAAGTGTAACCTGTCTGCCCCCACCCACCCCAATTTCCCCAGCCCCTCACTCCAGGGATCCCTCTGTGCCCCAGTTTCCCCACCCCAGCCCCTTGCTCCAGGGACCAACCCTCCCTTCTGCCCCGACCCCTGGCTCCAGGGACCACCCCCCTGCTCTGCTGTTCCCCAATTTCCTCACACCAGCCCCTTGCTCTGGAGGCTGCTCCCTGCCATGTCCAGCTGTGCTGATTGGGCAGGCAGGCTCGCTCCACATCAGCTCCTCCCATCCCGGCTCTACAGGCGAGTCCCAGGGGATGGGGGAGAGAGGAGAGAAACAGGTGGGGCAGAGGCCAGGGCCTCAGGGGAAGAGGCAGGGTAAGGGGTGGGACCTCAGGGGAAGAGGTGGGGCAAGGGGGGTTCGGTTTTCAGGGATTAGAAAGTTGGCAATCCTAGCAGCTGGTGACATTTTGGCGTGTGAGGCACATATCACAGTCTCACCCGTTCCTGCTCCTTGCAGTCCTGGCTCAGGGGTCTCTGCTCTGCTGTACCAGGATGACTGCAGTCTCTTGTGCAACTTACACCCTAGTGCCTTGGGCCTCTCAGATGTGCAAGGAGCACTCTTCAGCCCTTCTGTCAGAACCGGCTTTAGCTGCTACAATCCTGCCCCGGCCTCACCAAGCCATGGTTACTACAGTGACATGCTCATAAACTGACTCCAGGGTGTGGTAAATTGTCATGGTAACAAAGCAGCTTCCTGAGGCACTATTCCCTGTACCATGATTTGAGCCCGCACGCACACAAGTGTAGCTTTGGGGAATTAGCTTCTGAATTCTTTGGTTAGGCTGAGCCTCACTTGCTCGGGCTGATGAGCCATGACTGTTGGAGGGTGGGATTATGGCACCTGGCCAGCTGTTGCACTGTGCCCATTGAAGAGCCAGCAGGGTTATTACAATATTTGTGTCCCATATTCTGGGCCTTTGTCACACTGTGTCCCACACTAGTGCCTTGGCAGGTTGAGAGGTACGTCTCCATTTACCTTGGCTTGTGGCAATATACAGCTTTTCTTCTAGCCTTGTTGCCTGTTACCATAGCAAGGCAGCCACCAGTGCTTCCGGGATCAGCACCCCATGGCACCTGCTGCAGCAGGATACGAGGCTGAGAGCAGGGGATCCCCAGACACTGGAAAAAGGTCTGTTGGCTGGATACTCTCCTAGAAAAGACTCTGCCCACTGGTGCATTCTGCAGATTGTCAATGGGTACTACAGAAATAAAAATGCTCTCTTCTGCCTTGTATTGTCACCTGAATCTTATCTTGTTAATAGCAGTGGAGCTCCCCAGCAAATAAATGGGTAATATATGGAGATATACCTATCTCATAGAAGAGGAAAGACTTTGAAAGGTCATTGAGTCCAGTCCCCTGCCTACACTAGCAGGACCAAGTACTGTTCTCTGACAACTTTTTTTTGCCCCAGATCCCTAAACGGCCCCCTCAAGGATTGAATTTATAACACTAGGTTTAGCAGGCCAATGCTCAAACCACTGAGCTATCCCTCCCCCCTAGTCTGTCTATAGTCTGGGTATAGTCTGTAAAAGCAAGTAAAATATGAAAAAGGAACAATTCCACTAATTTAGTTTATCCTTCTACCTTAATACAATTTTTACTAAATCAACAAGCAGCATGGGTCTGTTTGCTGCCACAAAGGTTAATACCTTGCATCAACAAGGTCATCATATGTTAAATCCAAGAGTTGAAGACACAAGGTAAATTCCCTTTCAAATGACACATGGCACATACTTGCAATATGAACAATCTAGAAGGAATTCAAGTTCCATTGTTAATTTATACAAGTTGAACTTTACTCCTGGGGGAATTCTGCACCACTGTGCATGTGCAGAATTTTTGTCCCCTGAAAATTCTTTGCTTTCCTGCAGAAAAATAACTGATGGGGAAGCAAAGGGAAGCCACAAAAGCAGTGACCCTCCCCAGTAGTACATTTCGAGTGCCCAGGGCCGCCGGCAGAGAGGTAAATCACTGGGGCAGGAGGAAGGGTTGGGGAAGACCTGGCTGGTGGCGCCTACCCATTGCCAAGCTCAGCTGCTAGTGTTGGCTGGGCTGGGCTGCACAGGATGGGACTTCCTCTTCCCCTGCATGGCATCCAGGACTGGGTCAGACCCACACCCAGATTTCTCCCCCCGCTTCAGGAAGCTCTACAAACTCATCCCCCTGGTTGCTGCACCTCAGCTGCAGAAGGAGAGATCCCTGTACAGGGAGCTGCTCCCCCATCTGCTTAACTCCCATGCATTCAGACCCCTTCATACTCAGACCCTCCTGCCAAGCCTCACCCCGCACTTGGGCCACCCGAACAAGCCACTGGGATCCCCACCCAACCAAGCCCCACTCCCCCAGCATCTGGACTCCCCACTGAGCCACTCACATCCAACCCCCCCTGCTGAGCTGTATCTCCTTCCCACACATAGACCCCCATCCTGCTGAGCCCCAGTCATCTTCATCTGAACCCCCATGCAGAGTACCATTACCATTGCACCCAGAACCCCCACAGCAAGCCTCTGTGCATCTAGATCCCCTTTGCACCCAGATCCCCCACTGAACTGCCTGCACCTGGATTGCCTCACACCAAACCTTCACACAGAACACCTGGATCCCCCCACACTAAGCTCCTTCCACACTTGGCCACTATAAAGTATATAAGCCAACAATGTGTAAAAGTTCACCAGTAAAATGTCAGCCTTTTACAAGGCATCAGGTATTTAACACAGGACATTGCCTTGGAGGAATCACCTAAAGGAAATCAGAACTGATTTTAATTTCACATCAGAAAACAATTTTCCCTTATTTTTCCAAAATAAGCACATTGCAAAGAAATATACCCCATCCCCCTTTGGGGCAGGGAGAGGGGAATTATAGCCCCATGGCTGAGAATGGCTGCCCTTTGTCTCAGGGTTGTATGGCCTAGGGGCCAGAGTCAATACAGCTGCCTTCCCTTGCAGGTCTGGGTGTCCCAATGGCTAGTGAGGGATGGGCCACCACATGAGATATGACAGCCAGAGTAGGGAGATCTTACTCCACAGTGCCCAGTCCAGGGCCCTGTCAGCACTGAGTGTACTCACCACTAGGTCAGCAGGGATCCAACCAAAATATACTGACTTAGTTCCTGGTCCTACCACTGGATCAATGGCTAGTCCCCCTGGGCTACTTCCTACCCTGTCTTCTAGCATCATAGTCTGTGTCTCTGGGTCTCCAGCCTGTGAAGCTCCAGAGAGTTCTAACATCTCCTGGGTGTCCACAGGTAGCTGAATGTCTGGCCAGATCTCAGCAGGCTTGGCCTGTGTGGACTTGCGCTCCAGCAACTCACTGGCTAGCAGCTCCCTCTTCAGTGGTGGTCAGCCCTGACTAAGCTGGGTTGCTCCATTTTATACTGTCACTTCAGTTAGAGCATGCCCAGTAGGGGCAAGAGGGCACAGCATCCTCTGCCTAAAGTATGGGGTTAACCCCTCCTTCTCCAGTGTGGGGCAAGCACACCCCATCACAAAGTACTTTTAGGAAAATATTTGTATGGCAAATCACCTAAAAGCCACACTGAACTGAGGTAGGAGCATGCATGGAAAGAGTTACCTTTGAATGCATTCTCAAGACTACAGTGCAGACACTGGGGGAATCAGGATGCATTGTGGTTAAGAGTCCTTGAAAAAAAACCCCTAAAACTCTGTGGATTTTATCATCAGATACAAAATGGCCCTAATTTTTCATGCTTTTGGGGGTGTGATTTTGATATTTTAACAGCCACACACAAATGAGTGTAAAATTCTTGTGAACATAATTCAGAATAGTATGTGCTTTATAGAGTAACTCTACAGACACAGGCCAAATTCAGATCTGGTGTAAATATGTTATGGCCATTTGCAACCTGTCTAAATAATGTCCAGACAGCACAATTTAGTCAAAAGATCAGTGTAAGTAAATTCCATAGTAGTCACCCTAGGACTCTTTGTAAGAGTTTATGGTAGGAGTGAATACATAGACTATAGTAACATTTTGTACTGAGTTTTCATAAGGCTGCATAGCTTAGTAACCAGGTCTTTGGCAACCAAAACCCTGAGAGATTTTCAGTCTGATTTTAGACAGCATGCTTTGAGCACAGTAGCTTGCTGCTGACCTGACCTCTAGTGGTCACCATGTTTTACAAAATAATCATGTTACTTAAAAAAGCAGCTCAATATTAGAAAATGCATGTATATAAAGTTTATTTTTAATAAATTTAAATGTGGTCAAATTTTGTCTTTTTTATAGCCAGGTTGAAATCATGCATTTTAAGTTGTTTCATGCGTAACTTCACAATTTTGGGGAAGAATCTGAAAAGAAAAACAGACCTTGTACAAGTCCATCTGAATTCAGAGGTATTTTTGGATCAGTTGATAGTAAAGCAACATTTCACACTAGCCCAGGAACATTTTCTCTGTCTACCTTTTATTTTGGTGAACACAAAGAGACTTACACAAGTTATTCTGGACTGTAGGGGAAAAAAACCCCAAACACATGATCAAATCTACTGCCCATTCATTCTTTAAATCACAAATTAAACCAACATTGATCTGCACTGTTAGTTTAATTTTTGAGCCTAAACAGAACACTGTTTAGAAAGAACCAAGAATTTGAGAGACTTGCCTGATTTAGGGGTTTGGTAACGTGATGCAGAACCTTTCACTTGTAGGTCATTGCTTCCAGTAGACTCCAGCTTTGCAGTGCTTATACATTATTACTAGGGCTGTTGATTAATCACAGTTAACCCACGTGATTAAAAATTAATCATGATTAATTGCAGTTTTAATTGCCCTGCTAAACAATGGAATATGAATTGAAATTTATTAACTACTTTTGGATTTTTTTCTACATTTTCAAATATATTGATTTCAATTACAACACAGTGCTCACCTTATATTACTTTTATTACAAATATTTTAACTGAAAAAATAATAAACAAAAGAAATAGTATTTTTCAATTCACCTCATACAAGTACCATAATGCAATCTCTTTATCGTGAAAGTGCAACTTACAAATGTAGATTTTTTTTGTTTATATAACAGCACTCAAAACAAAACAAAGTAAAACTATAGTGCCTACAAGTCCATGCAGGCCTACTTCATATTCAGCCAATCGCTAAGACAAACAAGTTTGTTTACATTTATGGTAGCTAATGCTGCCGGCTTCTTATTTACAATGTCACCTGAAAGTGAAAACAGACATTTGGCATGGTACTTTTGTAGCTAGCATTGCAAGGTATTTATGTGCCGGATATGCTAAACATTCATATGCCTCTTCATGCTTTGGCCACCATTCCAGAGGACATGCTGATGACACTCATTAAAAAAATAAAATGTTAATTAAATTTTGACCGAACTGCTTGGGGGAGAATAGTATGTCTCCGACCCTGTTTTACCCACATTCTGCCATATATTTCATGTTACAGCAGTCTCGGATGATAACCCAGCTCATGTTGGTCATTAAAGAGATTGAACTACAGTATTTGTATGAGGTGAATTGAAAAATACTATTTCTTTTATTTTTTACAGCACAAATATTTGTAATAAAAATAATATAAAATGAGAACTGTACGCTTTGTATTCTGTGTTGTAATTAAAATCAATATATTTGAAAATGTAGAAAACATCCAAAAATATTTAAATAAATGGTATTCTATTATTATTGAACAGTGTGATTAATCGCTCAATTAATCATGATTAACCTTGTTAATTGCATGATTAATCCTTAACATCTGTTGGGCTTTGTTAAATTAGAAAGATAGCATTCCGCCCAGTTCCCAGTGGACAGCTTTACAATTGTGGGAGTCTCAACAGAAAGACCGAGGAACGAGCAGGCCAAAGACGGGCCTTCCAGCTCAGACTTGAGGCATGGTGGTAGGGTCATGTGAACCTTGCACTTCTTCTGCTAGGATGGCACATAGTCTTTGGATAAATAAAACATCTTAACTCTCCAGGGCTAACAGATGATGCTTGGGCTCTGTGGCCTCTCCCTCAATTGAGGGGGCTGGGCCTTGTGTTGCTTTAGTGGATGCCACTCACCATTCCCAGTCATTGGATAGCCTGGCACCTTTCAAAAGCTCTACGTTCACAACAAAATGTATGCTGAAGAAGAAACTCTTAACCCGACCAGGACAGCACCAGGTGAGCACCAGGACAGCAAGGAGACACAGAGCCCTGTATTAGTGCTCATTCTACCTACAGTATTCTGGGTCTGCAGCTCCCAGGGCGTCCAAGTTCTTTTAGTCTGGCCTTCTATCTTGCAGGCCCTGGCTAATTCAGGTAGGGAGCTCAGTTAGAGAGCTGATCTTTGAACTTTTCCATCACCGGTACAGCTGCCTTTCCATTATACTGCCTTCTTCAACCAGTCAGTCCTGGATGGGGACAATAGGGGCCTTCGGATGCTCCATTCCAGATTGTGAGCTGCATCTCTCAGGAAGTACAGCGTGGTGGTTGGAGAAAGTAGGTTTATACCACCTCTGCGCCTCTGGAACCCCAGACCCCTCTGAAAGACTGGCCATATCCTGTAATATTCTGAACAAACCTTATGGAATTAAGATAAACCTTATTGAATTAGGGTTAATACCTTTGAAGTCCGTTGTGTTAAAAATGCAATTGTGTATGTGTTATTGTGGCATTGTACCTACCTTCTCTAGGGGCAGGGATGCTAGTGTACGCTTCTGATCTCAGCTCTTTGAAGCCACCCTCCCCAGAGAGAGATGCATACACTAGTTCAAACTGGATTCTCCAAGGATCAAGAGACACAGAAAGGGATTTTGGATAAATAGCCTGGTTTTAAACTGGCTGAAGGCCTTCTTTCTGATCCAGCAGACAGGACCCCTGGTTTACAGAGGACCCCAATCCTTAGGGAAGGGTTGGAAGGACTGGATCTACTGAGGCTCCATAAGATTTGGTGCTTACTCTGAGCTGTCGCTGGGATGAACTTGTGATCACAAAGGAAACCCCACGTCTGGGGTGTTGAAGGCCAGCTCTTGCTGGAGTCCGGGTGATCGCTGGTAAGCTTATTAGCATGCATGCAGGTTCTTTTATTGCTCTTAATGTTTTTGCTGCAGTGCTTTTTACTTTAAGATAAAGTAGGCTTGCACAGGACATGCTGTGTGGGTAACATAAGTGTGGCAATTACACCTGTCAACCGTCTCTAAAGAGAAAACAATCAGGTAACCATGAGCAGCCTGTCTCTGCTGGGAATAACATAGTGAAGTCAGGGAACTGTGCGGCCTGAAAACACTTGGTCAGAAGTATGATAGTGGGTGCCCTTGCTGGACCACAGTGGGGAAATACAGATGCTGTTTGTTGCCCTGAATTTTTGACATCCCCTATGTTAGAGCAACCCCACAGATTGCTCTATCAGCCCAGAGTAGCAGAGCGCAGAGTGCTCCAACCACACCCCTGCCTCCTTTTCCTACCCCTAGACCTGGGCTCGCATGGGGAGGGAGGGCAATATTCATGGTTATGTTGGCTTTGAGGCTCTTTGGTGGTGGCTGAGCTGTCATAAAAGGGGCTACAGCAGAGGCTAGAATTAGAGGTCTTCTAACAACTTAATCTCTGCAAGAAACAGCATCCCCCTGTGTTTTCATTCTGTTGTCCCTCAAGCCTGGGTTCAGTCCCCAAAGGAGAATGCTTGAGCAAAAAATGAGCCTAGTGAAAACAGAGTCCTAACAGAAATTTGCTGTTAAACTGCCTTATCTTTGACATCCACTACCGGCAAACCCGCTGCCACCCCTTTTCCAGCTCCCCCAGAGCCTCCTGCTGAGGTTGCAGCTCCACTGATCCCTGCAGCTCCTTGGTTTTCACTTGCCAGTCGTGGGCCCACAAAGTCGCAAGAGCTCTTCGTCAGCCTGCTTCTGACAATGGCCAACTTGGCCGTCCATTAGACCAGGAGGAGGAAGTTTGATGGAGGTAGTGCTCTGCAACTGAAGGGCCTGTTTCTGTTCCCTTGATGGTTCACGTATCTGGCCAGAGTTCCTCTGGGTGGTGTCTACTGGCTCCTTGGACTCCTTTGAAGAGCCATGGTCACAGAATGCTCTGCTCGGTGTCCCCCATGGGAGCCCTGGTTCTGACCCTGTGACCTGCACTTCCATCTTTGTTTTTGCATTTGATTCCCCTGGAATCAGTTGCTCTCTAGGCTCTGTGACTCCTTCCCCTCAGTTGAGGTGTAGGCCTTTAGTCTTGGGGGGAATTTCACCACTCTTCCTGGGATGCAATAGGCACCCACAAGCCCTCTAGTAATAAGCATGATGGAGACACGAAGCAGTTACATATCGCTTTTCAGCTCCAATAGAATACTTTACAAACTGCACCTGATTAACCCTTACAATGCCCTAGGTAGGTAATGTACATTTTTGTGATGTGGACGCCTGTCCAAGTCAGGGACTTGACTGAGACACCCAAAATCAATACACCCAGAGGGAGTTAGCAATGACAAATAAACTTCCTCCTTGCTTCCAGATATCAGTAAGGCACCAAACGAAGACATCATCAGATAGAACTGGGACGGGGGGGATTGGCAGTTCTTTCCCACCCTCTGCTGGGCCCAGCTGTGCTCAAAGGGAAGGTAACTTGTGCATTCAGAGAGAAGAGGAGGCTGGATCTGCTGCACAACCTGAACCTTCCTGTCTAATCTCACTCTGCAGCAGCTGGATGGAGAGTTCCCACCCAGGGTCATTTACTCCTCCTTCCTCCAAAATCACACAAAGGTCACCAATGCAGCTGCGGGCACTGGAACGAAGCATGCTGCTTCATAGGCTTGAGGGACAACCCAGAAGGGATGCTCCCATCATCGTGGAAGCTGGAGAGGCCACGTAATAGACCCTAAGCCCAGCTGCTCTGCAAAGGGGGAGGATAGCTTGAACTACCACCCTACTTGTTCCAGCCCAGGTACATACAAGCACACATCAGCTCTGGTCCCAGCTCTTGTACTCTCTTTCTCTGAGGTGTGCCTCTGAGGCTCCAGGTTAGCGGAAAAAGGCTTTCGGGTTCAAACACCTTCCACTGATCTAACCCTTTCCTACAGAGCGGGGCAAAAGGAAAGTGTCCAGTTTATTCAGTTGCCCTTTAAGTGACCCCATCCCTGCACTTCTTCCAAGTGAGCCAGTCGTCTAGCCGCTTGCAGAGCGCGGCAGGAGAAGGAACACCCATTCCCAGCCCTTCAGCAGAGCTTTTCCTTAGTGGAAATCTTTAAATGAACAAAGAACAGATCCAGCAGCAGCGACCAGCTGGAGAAGGGTGGGATTAGCTCCTGCTGACACTTCCCACAGGTTCAAGACATTGATCAGGCTGATCGCAGTAAGAAGGTTCAGATAGTGCCTGCTCTCAGCAGCCATGGGCCCCTGCTCCCCTCCCACCCTCAGCCAGTGCCTGCACCCCATCAGCTGGTGCCCACTCCTGCTCTCAGCAGCCTGGCTCCCCAGGTTCCTCCACCCATAGGTGCGGCAGCACACGCTCTCCAAGGGGGTCAGGACGTTGCTTGTTTAATGTGCGATACAAAACACAAGTCTCCCAGGTTACATGGAATAATCAGCATTAGCCCCGGGCCTGGCACGCTCCTCCCCTGCCACGTCTGCACAGCGCAGCGTGCACTGTTTGTTTAAAGTGTTCTCCCCGAGACACTCTCCTCTCACCCCGATTCCACAGCAGGAACAAGGGGAGGCTTAGCTGGATGTCATGGGGGGAGTTAAGTCCAGGGAGTGGGGAAGGGTCCGCGGGGACTAAAGGAGATCCAAGAATCAAAACAATTCACCTCAAAGTGCTTGCTGAAGGCACATCTTCCCCTTTGCCCCTCTTTTCCAGAGGTGGATTGCACGCACCCCTCCACCCTCGGATTTGGTACCGTTTGCAGCCCCATCCCCATCTCACCATGAGATTTGGTACCTGAACTACGTACGACAAAATCACACAGTGAGGCTCTGGGGGCACAAAGAGGGTGTTGCATATGTGTGTTTGTGCGACAGGGAAACAAACACTAGAGGCCACCTTGCTGTCAGTGCCCTTCCCCTAAGAATCACTCCCCATCACTGACATTGCCCCACCCCCGCACGTCCCACTGCTGCAGGGGATGGGCAAAGCTCAGCCCTGAGAGCAGCAGGGAGGGAGGGAACCCTCTCTGGAGAGCAGCCTAGAATAGAGTGCCCCAGCTGGACGTGGGAGATGCAGCCCGTCAAAGGGAGCAGAAGAGCGGGAAAGACCCCGGTGGCAGACAGCTCCCGGCTGCCAGTTCTCAAGAGGGGTTACAGTAATTTTACTGGAAAGAAAGGTGCAGAGCGCCCTCTACTTGCCCCCATCACAGTAAGATACCCCAAGGCCCCCAGACTTGTCTGGTGACATCTCCAGCAGCTTCACCAGCACTCTTCACGGGCCTGCTCTGTGATGTCCCCAAAACACAGCAATGATTAACTTAATCCCAAAGCAGCCTAACATTGGTAAAGTGAGGGTGGGAAAGGGGGGGGAGTGAGAGGAGAGCAATGGGGGCGCAGGGCCCTCTCTCTCCCAGCCCCTGGCAGGAATGGAGCACCGAAGGGCGTGTCTGCTTGCTCCACAGCACACCAGTCCATAGAGTTCATAAGGCAAACATAGTGTCGTCTTCCTTCTCCTGCTTCCGGTGCGGACTGGAGGCGACAGGTGGCCCTGCTTTGGGGCTGGGGAGCGTGGGGAGCTGGTCCGCCACCTTTGCTCGCTCTTCCAGGAACTTGTCGAACTCTGGGGCGGGAAGAGAGAGTTAGCGACGAGGCAGGAGAGGAGGGAGCTGGCTCTGAGAAGGGCTCAGGAGGAAGAAGAGGGGCTGGTGGCTCTTACCTTCGCTGGTGACACCCTTTGCCTCTTCTGTCTCTTCCCCCTGGGAAAGGAGAAGAAAGGCATGTTGGGAAGCAGGCCTGACCACCCCTTTGGGACACAGCTCTCTTCTCCCCCGAGGCTGATGGGAACACAATCCTCAATCCTCACTGACAGGAAAGGGAGAGGTTTTTCTACCCCACCCCCAGGGTAACAGCTGGCAGCGCTGGTGGGAGGGCTAGAAAACTATTCACCCAGATCAGATTTCTCTGGAAGCCTTTTGCCAGCTTCATGGTCTCCAGACAGACACCCTCTGCTTCCACACCGCATGAGAGACCCCACCAATCCCCTTGCTCCCCACACAGCCAGGAGAGCCTTGGTGACCTGGGTCGCTCCGGTGTGTCTCAGCTGCTCGCTCCCAGCAGTGCGCCGGGGGCACGCTGCACAGCCTTTCCCGGGCCTGTTACCCACCCTCTCTCCTCAGTCAGGAGGTCCCACTCCAAGACCCTGGCTGGCTTCACCGCGGCGATGCACATACGTCAAGCTAAGTGCGCGCCTCAGTGTTTGCAGGACCAGGCTCTAGGGGGTGGTTGGGCATAGTGGCAATCAGGAGAGGTGGGGAGGAGGATGGCAGTGTGAAATGAAGGGGCAGGGGAAGGTCAGTGGGGTATGTTCTGAGGAAGGGAATCGACCTAGCCTGCACTGCCACCTGCAAGAGCCTCGGACAGTCATCGCCAACACTCAGGGAATTCTGAGCCTCTCCAGGGGCCAAAGGGGAGAGACGGTTCATTGCTAGCCCTGAGCAGTAAGTGAAATGCCAAAGGAACTGCCCTCGTTCTGCCCCTCACTTACCACATCAGTGGAGAGCCACTGCTCGATGTCCTCCATGAAGCCGGCCTGGGGGACTGGGATCTGGAGTGGAAGGAAGGGAGAGAAATGAAGCAGAGAAGGAGAGGACGTTTCACTAACCCATCCCGGCAGAAACTCTCCCTCTCTCACAAGGTTCACTGAGCCCAGCCCCTTGTTGCATTGGCCAATCCCACCCCAGCTCTCCCAGCCAAGTGTCACTTTATGCCTTCTCCCTACCAACAGATGTGTCTTCTAGCACACAAGCCTTTCTGAGGGAGCTGGAGCTTTGAGACTGGTGCCGGGGCACTGACACCAACCTATCCCCTTTACAGGGCTCATTCCCCTCTCCAGCACGGCTTGGTCTGGAAGAGCAGCACTGGCTCAAACCCAGCCAGGCTGCTCAGACAGGAAGACAGGCCCACAGCGGTACTCTCCTGGATTCCCCTTGCTATTGCTGTGGATTGACCCAAGGAACGTGAGATTTTATCTCCCGTCTGATGCTGTTCCACTGCGTGTGACATCACCGCCCATCGCACTGTGGACAAAGGGGCTGCCACAGGTTTGGCATCACATCACCACTGCGGGGCCCGATGTGAGGAAGAGGTGAGCCTGGCAAGGAGGAAGGCCCAGATCTAACTGTGGCTCGGTGAGGTACAGGACTTGCATTTCCACAGCTTGGCTTGGCGTACAGGAGGGGAAACGCCTCTACAGTTAAGGTGGAGATACTTGACTGCTGGCTCCCTCATGGAAGTGGTTCTTTCAGATGTGCTTTCGCCATGGGACAATTCCAGTATGGAAGGGGAGAGGGGCCCTTTTCGTGACTAGGGGTAACTAGTCACCCAACACCAGCCCGAAGCCTCAGATCCTTATCCCAAGAGCAAGACCCAGGACCAGCTGAGAGAGAAGCAGCAGCGGGTTCCCTGAGCAGAAATAGGAGGTGGTCGATTGGAAGCCATTGTCCCTTTGTCTCCCAAATTCATGGAACCCTCCACAAGGAACAGCAAAGTCAAGCACAGCAGCATCCCTCTACTCCCAAGAGCAGGTTCCTCCAAACCAATCCCCTGCCTCTGGACAGATATTGCTGCAGCTTCCTTGGGGTCAAGATGAAGCCCCTCTGGGAGGAGCCATCAGGTAGTTACCACGGTTGGCTGCGATTATGGAGGTTTCAATCTGTCCTGAGTGGGATCTCCAAGGCCACAGAGAGTAGAGATTTATACAAGTTAACTGGACAGCGCGTGGGGACTCCCCAGACCTGAGGTTTCTATGGGCTGGGCCCTGCTAGGAAGCCTGAAGCCTCAGCCTGAAAGGAGAAGTCCTGTGAGTGAATTGCTGCTCCAAGGACTGAACCTGACACCTTCAGTGTAAAAGCACAAGCCCTGCTACTTGAGCTGAAGGACCAGGCTCAGTAGTTCTGAGGCAGTAGCAGCCTCAAACCAATTTACACGGTCCAGCTACTAGAGGGGGACAACACCCCACACTGGGTTAACGAGCACTGCACACTCCCCACTCCTGAGAATCAGAGGTCAGCAGCCACTCAAATCTCAGTGCTCATCATGACGCCTTTGCTTGGGCTGACAGAGACGGAACACCAGACTTGGCCCTTTAGCTCAAGCTATAGAGCAGGGGTGGGCAAACTTTTTGGCCTGAGGGCCACACTGGGGTTCAAAATTGTGCGGAGGGCTGGGTAGGGACGGCTGTGTCTCCCCAACAGCCTGGCCCCACTCCTATTGACCCCCACCCACTTCCCGCCCCCGACTGCCCCTCTCAGAATCTCCAATCCATCCAATGCCCTCCCTGCTCCTTGACCCTTGATTGCCCCCTCTGGAGACACCCCCCCCACTCTAACTGCCCCCCTAGAACTCCACCCCCTATCTAGGCCCCCCTGCTCTTTCTTCCCTGGCTGCCCCCTCCCAAGATCCCCCCACCCTAACCACCACCCGCTGGGACCCCACCACCTAAGCCTCCCCTTACTTATCATGCTCAGCTGGGTGCTCCAGCCCGAGTGCGGGGCCCTGCGGCTCGCTGCGCTCGCCCAGTCCCCAGGCCAGGAGTGTGGGGCCACTGGCACTGCGCCCCGAGTCTGAGTTTGTGGGCCGGATAAAAAAGGCCAGTGGGCCATAGTTTGTCCACCCCTGCTATAGAGGCTCATGCTTTTGGATCCAGAGGTCCTGGGTTCAATCCCTACAGACTTCTCCTGGGGCATGAATGCCCCAGGAGAGGAGGCTCAGCTTCTGGCTTCTTTCCTCTTAGTCTCTACTACCTGCCCGGACCAGGGTCCCCTTCATGAATACTGGGGGGTTTGGCCAGGTTCCTCATCGCCCAGCCATTCTCCCACTGCCTGCTGTGCGAGCCCAGACGCTGTGCCAGTTTCACACCCTAGCCCGGCAGCCCCGGCTCTTTTTGCTCTCCGCTAGCTTCGCGCCTTCTCACCATTCCTTGGTGCAACATCCAGTTAGTTAGCGGGGCTCCATCAATGGAAGCGCTAGGTTCCATCTGGTTAAGAAAGAGTCTGCACTGAGAGCTGCTTTCAAGGCAGGAGGTTGAGGAGAGGATGGGAGCAGAGCAGGTCAAACCCTGACCATCCAGAACTCCAGGAGGGTGGGAGGGGGAGTCTACAGGACCAAGGAGTCCACCCCTGCTCGGGGGCTTGGAGAAGGAGATATGGAACCTCACACCATTCCAGGACCAAATCCTATCCAGCCCCACATTAGCAACGACTGGAAATTACCACCATCACACTGGTTAAGGATTGGCTTGCATGAAATACCTTGGGAGGCTCTGCCCTAATGGACATCATTGATTGGCACTCGTGTTGGGCAGGGAGGATGGGCCCATTACTGGTGGAAAGAGGAAAGTCCCTCGGCCACTTACCACTCCTGTGCTCTGCTGCCGGGCATCTAGGGCGCCAGCCAGCCCTTTGTTTGCTTGGGGATCTTCATACTTTACCCTGAAAGAGAGCAGCAGGTTAACATGAAATCTTAGAAACGGCAGGAATACGCAAGGGGGAAGCTGTGGAGGACCAGTCTCCTAGCAGAATTCATATATATAAATATTCAGGGCTGCTGATCACATGTCAGCTTGCTTGCTGCGACCCTGCAGATCTCCCTGAGAGATTTAGGAGATCATAGATGTGTGCAAATCCCAGCTTGTTAGGAACACTACAGTAAGGTCCAAACCAAACACTGCAGCAAGATTGTGAGGTACCACAAGAAGGTACTGGAACATTATTGTAGGATGGCTAGGCCACCATCTTGGCCAACACCAAGGATGAAACCAGGGACCTCCAGAGCCAGAAGCTAGAGCTGGAGCTGAAGAGCCAGCCTGAGATCTGGAACAGACTGACATCCTCTCTGGACTGGGCAGAGAGGGGAACACAACATACACTGACCAGTGGGGTAGAATGGCTGTACAAGGGCCCACAGCCAAACAAAAACCCTCCCAACACAAGCACATTTCATCCACCTCACCCTTTCCCATGCAAACATGTCCCCCAGACAGACTGCACCCATCACACCCTCACTGACAATCACAAACCCACTCGTGGCTGAGATTCCACGGCCTGTGTAACGCCTGAGGTCAGACCTGACGAGCAGAATGGTTCCTTCTGGCCTTTACGCCTATGAACATGTAAATACAATGACCTCTCCACACAAAAACACACCTCACCCAAGATCTCTCTTTCTCTCTTTCAGACACACACCACCTATCTGCCTCCTCCTCTACGTCGCTCCTTGCAGTCCCCATCGGACCAGTGCAGGCCGGGGAGACTAGCTCCTATGCTGGAAGAACGAAGCCACCTTGGAGAACGTCCCAGTGCTGGAGGCCTGTGAGCTGGGGTGCTTCCGTCATTTAGCTGCTCTCATTGGAGGGCAGGGGCTTGGGCCACTTGCGCTCAAACTTTTCAAAGAAGTTCTTGTCGGTGAAGGGCCCGCTGTGGACGATGGCATTGAGAATAAAGTAGAGCGCCGCCACCATGCCGCTGATGAGGAAGAAGGGCAGGAAGGGCTTGAGGTGCTTCCAGAACTGCTGCGCCCAGGTGCTCATGAGTCACGGGGCCGGGGAGATGCCCCGGCCCCACTGCTGGGATCTTCTGCAGAGGCGCCCTGGTCCGACAGCAGCTGGGGAGCAGCTCAGCAGAGAGGGAACTGAGAGGGAGATGCAAGACTGGTGGCATAGGGAGTCTGAGTCAGCGAGCGCAGAGGCTGGCTGGCAGGAGAGCAAGCGCAGTGGCGGCGAGAGCCGGCTGAAGGGGGTGGCAAGGAATAAATAGAAGATGCCTTGTTTTTGGAGCGATCACAAGTCCCTGTCCCTGAAGGATCGGGTTATGCTGGCGAGGATACACTTCCATTCCCGCCCAGCCTCTAGACAGCCGCCCAGCACAGTGGGGGAAGGGAGCGCACTGAGCATGCGCCAGGAGATCAGGTTTCATTACAAAATCAGGTGCTGTTGGCTACGATGCTCCTTCCCCATCCTGCCTCTGTCCGTGCAGCTCCACTGCACCCAGCTCTCTGCAGGTGGCACATTGAAAGCACTCTGCCTGCAGCACAGCACGTGCACCCTCATCCTCACATGGTTGCTTTCATGTTATAACCCAACCACTGCTTGGCACAAAATATAGATTCAGATCCCAGGGTTAAACCTTTCAGTGCTAAACGCTGTGCCAGGTACATCCAGGAAACATCCTGGGACCCAGCTGAGTTTGCACGAGTGTCTGTATTCAAGCACAACCCCCACAATAACACGCATCTCAGCAGCAGCAGAGATGGTTACCGAGCTGAAATGCAGCCTGGATAGACCCGGGAACCAGGCTTTCTGTGACACCACTGCACATTTTTACACCACGTGGTAAGCTCTGCAGGTGGAACTGGCTTAGCAAAAGAGGCAGTCGGTGTTTGAACTCTGGTCCTGTCAGCACTGGCCACCAGCAGAAACAGGCAGGGTGTTGAACCGAACCTGAAAACCGGCTCAGAGAAGTTTTTTGAGTGAACCGCAACAAACCCTCACCTGAAAACCTCTCAGTCACATTGAGCACGAAATGGAATTGAAATAAAAAAACCCAAAACCCGGTAACTGGTTCAAAACAACAGGTTCAATCATCAAGCACTGAGGGAGCATTTTTTGGCGGGGGGAAGGGTACTGAGGAAGGGTTTGTCTTGGCTGCACTCTTAAAGAGAGGGGAAGAGACTCCATTTCCCGGGAAGCCATAGGAGATGAGCTGAGAGGGAGGAGTGGGAGAGAGAGATTCTGGGATGGGTAGTTTTTATGGCTGTTGTGCCCAGGCAGAGGACGGCCCATGGAAGGAAACTACAACTCTGCAAAACACCTCCCTCCCATCCCTCCTCCTGCTTCCTGCTTTGTTCTTGCTACAGGAGGCAGTGTAGATAGGGCATTTGCTGGGCTGACATTGAGTTTGTCACCTCATCGGTGAAATATGACCGAATTCTGGAGGATGTTGTACTAGTGCAAGTAACTTGTTTAAAAAAAATAAATCATTTTTCTACAATGAAAGAAATATGTATCGTTGTGTTCTTTTGCTAGGAGTTATAACGCTAGCATAAGAGTGCACGACTCAATCTGCAGGAACATAGTTGAACAAGTTCAAACAGGTTCAACGTGGCTGAACCGGATACTGATCCATCATTCTAAGTTAGTGCCTGACCTGGAACCAAACTGGAGCAGGGGTTCCAGAATGGTGTTGGGGGGCCATGCCCCCCCCCCTCCCCGGTTTACTGGCTGTAAGGACGAATGATGGGGGAGGGTGGACAGGAATGAAGGGGGACAGAGTGTTAGGGGGAAGAGGCGGTGCAAGCATGGGGCCTCAGGAAGAAAGGGCAGGGCCTTGAAGATGGCATGGGAGCGGGGCCCTGGTTCTAGGGTGACCAGATAGCAAGTGTGAAAAATTGGGACGGGGGTGGGGGATAATAGAGTCCATTTTGAAAAAAAAGCCCCAAATACTGGGACTGTCCCTATAAAATCGGGATATCTGATCACCTACATGGTACGGGCACCTGTGGCCTCCCACTTTTAGGGTGCTTCTGCCACCCCAAAGAGTTAGGAAATATTGAAGAACATGAATCAGAAACGAACCAGTATTTTTAATGGTTTGACTCCCTGGAAACAGGACACCAGGCTAGATGGATCAAGAATCGAAACTTGTACAGCAGGGTGTGAGATTCCACAGAGATTGGCCCACCTAGTGGGGTGATTTGTATTCCTAACACAGAGCCCTGCTCCTCATCAGCAACGACCCCTGTATTGACCCCCTCCATTTAAGGGGTTAATAAACTCCATCTCACTTGGCTAAAGCTGCTAAGAACGAATTAGCTAAAGCTGTAAGTTATTTTGCTGCATCTGCAATTCCCAGAAGCAGTGTGAGAAGCACACTGGGCGTGGAAAAGATCAATCCTAAAGACAACTTCCGTCTTCTGCAAGAAACAAAGGATGGCACAACGTTCTCCTGTGGGTTAAGGCCAGGGAGCTCATGGTTTGAAAACTTGAAGCACAGGCACCAGAACCAAGATGAACTGAAGACCATGGCTCTCTATCCCCCTCTAATGGCTAGTCCATAGATCAGGGCAAATTATGGCCCACAGGACCGTTCTGTCTGGCCCGCCTGAGCTCCTGGCTGGGGAGGCGAGCCCCGGCCCCTTCCCTGTCCCCCTCTTCCCTGCAGCCATGCTGCTAGCACTCCGGCCCGCTGCTTCTGCCAGAGAGCGTTGCAGTGGCATGACTGGCTCCAGCGAGTGGCGTGGGATTGGATAAGGGGCAGGGAGTCACGGGCAGCAGTCAGGGAGCAGGGGGCAGTTGGATGGGGCAGAGACTCAGGGGGAGGACAGTTAGGGAAGGGGAAGCAGGAGGTTGGGTTCTGGGGGAGCCAGTTGGGGCGGGGGTATGGATATGGGTTGGAGTGGTCAGGGGACAGGGAGGAGGGTGGGTGGCTGCCATGATATTTGGGGAGGCACAGCCTTCCCTACCTGGCCCTCCATTCCGTTTTACAACCCCACGTGGCCCTCAGGCCACAAAGTTTGCCCACCCCTGCCATAGACAGAGGCTGAGCTACGGAAGCTGGGCTCTTTAGTTGAAGCTGCAATAATGTACCTAGTGCTTACACAGCACTTTTCATGACTAGATTTCAAAGCACTTGACAGAAGAGGACAGGATCATCCCCTCCTCTTTTACAGGTGAGGAAACTGAGGCACAGAAAAGGGAAGTGACTTACCCAAGGTCACCCAGCAGGCCAGTGGCAAAGCTAGGAATAAAACCCAAGTCTCCTGAGTCCCAGTCCAAAACTCTGTCTACGAGGTCACATTCCCACCCACTAAGTGCTCATGGTGTGAGATCTAAAGGTCCCAAGTTCAATCCCCACTGCTGCCAGCCCACCCAGGGCATTGTGTTACACAAAAATTCAGATAGTGCCAAGGAGACACAACCACTCCAGTCCTACATATCCATCTCTTATTGCCTAGTGCAGCAACCCTCTCTGTGACCAACAGGCAAGTGACATACAGACATTCCTTCTCCCATCCCTGGAGATGGCGTACCAAAGGCCTTGGGGGAACAGCTAAGAGCAAAGCAATAAGAGCAGACACCTCGCCCCACAATAGTACATGAAAAGAGCTAGCTCCCTCCTCAGCCTCAGGACTCTCAGGAATGATTAGCAGCTGGGTACCCAGGACTCCCTTCCCCCAACTCAGGTGATCCTTCTCCTCCCCCTACCCTGCAATCAAACACCCTCAGAGATCACAAAGACAGGTGCCGCCACTCACTCTTTGCGCTGCTCAGCCAGTGAGCTGCCCCGTGTCAGTGCAAACATGTCAAACTCTTCCTCCAGTTTGCCAGAGCTGTCTAGGGACTGCAGCCCCGCACTGACACTGCCGGAACCCAGATCTGCAGGGGCAAGAGAGGAGCAAGGTACACACACAGCACAAGGGAAACACCACAAGATGGAGCAGGAGCTTGTGCAGCTAGTTTGAAAGCTTGAGGCTAATGAAAACAGGTTAAACTTCTGCTTGGAGTGAGGGGGGCTCTTCCTCTCCTTAGTGGCTGCAGGGGAAAACCCATCTCTAGGGCTATTCAGTGGATGCATTTGCAGTTCAGACAATGGCCCATCAAGAGCACCAGGTTCGCCAGCTTACTTCACTGATTCCCAGGCCATATCCCTTCAAAACAGGGTGAGTCACGCCCTGATAATTACAAACAATGTGCCTGATTTCCCTCATGCCTCCTGTCTCCAGAGCACTGTACAAACATTAGCCAATTGATGCCCCCACATCTCTCCCTGAGGAGCTCCACACCCAACGCGGGGGGGGTGGGGTGTCACTGCTGGTTTACTTACTTATTCCAGCCAGCTGAGAGGAGAGGCTGTTGGCAGCTTCGGGCGGCTTGTCTATCAGAGGAGCACTGGGCCCCGTGTTGGCCCAACAGTTTTCCACCTCAATAGGGACCTTCGGGGAGAGAGGAGAGTTATTCTTTATTCCTGCGGCCTGGGCTTAGTCCTCACTGATCCCTGCCCGTTCTCCTCACCACGTGCATCTGAGAGAGAGGCCCTCTTCAGCAAGAGACGTAGGCCTCAGGGCCTCCCACTGCTCCTTGGAGGGAGAGGGCTGTGAATGGTATCAAAGCAAATTCTCTCTAGGTCACCATCCTCCCGTCTCTCCTGAATGCCAGCAGGTCAGGTGCTAGCCCAGAGGCCATAGCAGTGCTGATACTGGTGCCTCTGATCCTTTCCCATGCAGGGACCTGCCTCTCGCTGAGCAATACACGGCGAGCATGGTGGTTGCTACCCCAACACCCTTCTGCTGTCGGTCAGAGAGACCACGCTGGATACCCACATTGCTGCGAGCCCTAGGTGAGATGCTAGGATTGGGAAAGAAAGTTTCTTTCCCATGCCGGTGCAGGCCAAGCCAATGCACCAGACCAGCTGGGTTTCAGAGCTTGTGAGGAAGGCACAGCAATTCTCCCTTCACCCAACCCAAAAACAGCAGGGCATGAAGGATGCAAACCAGGCTTCACTACAATCCTCTCTGCAAGATGCCCAGAACTCTGCATGGGAAGGGAGCTCAGAGTTACCTTAATGGGCTGGCCAGCCTGGAGTCGCTCGAACCTGCAAGGGAGAAATGAAATGAGACAACTTTCCACGGCAAGAGCTTTCATGGCTGCCAACCATTTCAAGTAATTATTCACCCTGATCCTTCTGGCTTAACCCCTTACCCCAAGGGCTGGCTTGGCCTGCCCCTTCACACCTGGAGGAAGAAGAAACCCCTGTTTGGGGTCTGAGTCTGACCCAAGGTAACAGATCCTGACGGAAATCCACAAGGGGCGTGTCCTGGAGGATGGCACAGGGAAGTGTCTGTGCCTGACAGTATTCCCACTGCAAGTGACCCAGGAGTAGCTTTTCTTTTTTGATGGGAAAGGGGGGGAATCTCCTTGCTTCCTCCCAGAATTCATTCAACTCTCCTACTAGAATTACAGGAGGGGCTGGTGGAATGTATGGGAGCAGCCAAAGCCTTTGCACATGCTAGAGGTCTGGGGATCTTCCCGCTCTGTTCTGCTCAGCAGCCTCGCAGCTTGGGAGCCTGCTCTGAAGCCCTCCTATGCAGCACGAAGGCAGCTCCCTCCTCCCATCTGCCCCTTCAGGGCTGTGCTGCAGAGATCTCTTTATGTCCCATCAATAATTACACAAAGGCCAGCAACACGAAGGGACAGAGATGAACCAACACAAGTTGGCGTGGAGGAACCCATGCGTTTTCTTGAGCAGAGGGAAGACGGTGGACCTAGGTTGATAGGCCTTGCCGGTTACATTCACGGAAAGACAGAGACAGTAGATGGGGCAGAATGGGAGCTGCCATGGGAGAACGAGCCAGTGGCTTGTTCCTTGCAAAAGAGCTGGGTTGTTGTGTGAGAGGTAGGGAGGGAGAGGATGGGGGCGCAAGGCTTCAGCGGTACCGTTCGTAGCGCAGGAACACGTTGTTGAGGTTGTCGTTGACGATAAGCAGCTCCTCCGTTAGCTGTTCGTGGAGGATACGGGGGATCAGCTCCAGCACACGCTGCTGCATCGCTTTACACGTCCGGTTCAGTTCCTGCCCAAGGTGAGAAGAAGGAACTGCAACGGTCAGGCCCAGGACACAGGGGTAGCCTGAGAGTTCACAGCGTTGGGGGGGCGGGGGCTGGGTTTAATAGTCGAAGACTAATGGGTCTCTGACAACAAGGAGGTAAAAGCCAAGCCCATAGATACTAGCATGAGGGGCTCTTACGGTTATTGGCCTGGTCGGGTCTCCCAGCTGGGGAAAGCTAAACCTGGGCCCTTGGTTAAGTAGAAACGCCCAACTTCCCAGTCAGCGATAGTCAACCCCCTTAGGAGAATGTTCCGTGGCCTAATAGCTCTAACTGGTGGGCAGCTTTTCCTTGCAGTTCAGACTAAATTTTCCCCTTTCTTAATTTCATCCTGTCACTCATTATACTCCGCGGGAGCTCACCCTAAATAATTCTCTCTGTACCATGCCCAGCCCCCTAGCAGCTAAGTGCAATTTCTCTCCCTGCAGGGTGTAAACACCACGCAATTCACTGAGCTCTCACTTAGCCAAGCTCTCCATATGTCTCTCTCCTCCCCTGACAGCTGCTGGAGATTCCTTACCTGAAGGAGTTCAAGGTCAGAGGGTTCAGCCTGTCCGGGCACCAGCTCTGTCAGCATCTCGGACATCACCTTCACGTTCCCGTTCACCACTTCCAGCTCGCTGTGCAGCTTCCCAATCTGCAAAGGAAGAAGGAAAGCGCTGACTGGGATTTGACTGCCCACAGACTGGGCTAAGCAAGGCTACAGGATTAAGGGCTAAGAGAGCGGCTACTGCTGCAGACACAATTCTGACTCCTTGGTTACAGGCTCAGGAGCTCTACCAGCTGGGAATTTTCTAGGCCCTCTAGTTACCATCTCACAGGGCTCCATTTGCCACCACCAAGACCTTCTGCCAACAGGCTTCAATCTCCAGGCTGCATTCTATGCACTGGCACAAGCTGCTGTTGTGACCCAGGTCCCCCTTCGCAGCCACTCAGAGAGTCTCACTTGCAAAACGAACAGCACAGGAGAACAAAATAAACCTCAGTCCGAGCGTGAGCCTGCACTGAGTACTAGAGGTGTCTAATGAGCCTCAGGAGAGCAGTTAGTGCCCTTGCACTAATGGGAGGTGAATTAAGTCTGCTAGAAGCTGGAGAATTCCTTCCTTCTAAGGGAAGGGGGTGAATATCTGATGTCATATTGAGTCGACGGGAGTGTGGAGGGAGCAGGGACAGAGAAAGGGGTGGAAGCACTGGCTTCTGGGCACGTCCTCCCCAGGCAGCGCTGACAGCCAGGAGAGTCATTCATACACGCGGAGGAAAATCCGCTGAGAGTGGGGCAAAGAGAGATGAAAATGAGGTACTGGTCGAACAAACTGTTGCCATGATGAGACGCTGAGGAAATGGAAGCCAGAAGCCTGTTCCTGTGAAATCTTTGTGTCCCAGCACCATTCCTCACCCTGTGTGGTTGTGCATCAGGAGACACCATCTCTTTTCTACATTCATCTCAGGCAGATTCCTTTGGGATGTCACTGATCCGTGTTGATATCACGGCTTGGCACCAGGGAGTGACTGAGTCCCTGGGGCATTGTACAGTGGCAGCACCATCCGCAGGAAGGGGGAGCCCAGGGGCCGCAGTGTTGTGACAAAGAGCTTCAAAGCGAGGGGAGGTGGCAGCAGCAATACCGGGCCTGCGTTCTGCTTACCTGCTCTGGTGTGGGTGTGATGGGGGCGTCACTGGAGGCACCTGGCCCCCCCGGCAAGGAGACAGGGTGCAGGATGGAGTCCACTCCCTGAGGGGAGTCGCTAGCAGGCGAGTTGTGTTCGGATGGAGAGTCAGAGCTATACACAGTCTAGAGAGAGAGAGAGAGAGAAGAGCAATCGCAGCGGAAGAAAGAGGAATCAGACAGCTCAGAGGCGAGAGGACACAGCCGCTAGAGAGGAATGTGTATACAAACTCAGTGTCTGTTTCCAACAGCTCTGCCTGCTTCTCCATACCATATCTTCCATGGCCCCTGTGTGTCCCTCACCACCTCACTCCCATGGCTTCTGTGCTCTGGGCGCAGCGCCTTTCCACCTCCACAGGGCCTCACAAGTAGGCTGCAATCAGGGACCTTTACTCCTAGGAGGAGCTCTGCGGGCTGGCTGCAGTCAAAGCCCCATGTCCCACCCCCACATGGCAGCAGCCATATTCCCTCCTCTCAGAGGGCTCCCCTCTTACCCTCTGTGGTGTGTGGATGGGTGACAGCATGTCCAGGTCAGTCATGGGGAACTCCAGGCCCTTCCTCCTCAGGTCTTCGTAGACAGCTACAACGCCTGTCAGGTCTGGTGAGCTGCGGAACGCATCTGCCCAGGACTGAGGAGAGAAGCAGACACGCATCCCATGACCAGTTAAAGCATGCACCCTTCTACACATGCACCTAAGGACAACATAACCCCGGTTGGGGCCTACGCTCTGGAGATCAGTGCTTGGCACTGCCATGCTGGAGATCCACATCCCATTCTCGGCTCCAGGGGCTGGAAGAGCTGTGGGGGTGAGACTTGGTGGCCCAGAAGTTGTTATTCAGCACAGCATTGTGGGATACCCTGGTTCCTTGCTCCCCTACTGACCAGCATCTTGCCAAGTACTTTGGAGGGAGGAGAGAGAGGGGCCCTGCCCAGCAATCCGACTTGCTGACTCCTTTTGTCCCTCACTCACCTGTATGAGAGTTAGCACCTTGTCGTGCACTATAGTAGGTGGGTTGTTCTTGGGGAGGATGATTCTCACCAGGACGTTTTCCACAAAATCTTGGCTGGCCACGAGAACGTGGAAGCGGTGGCCGCAGTTTTTAACGCACGTCTCCAGAACCTATGGAGTCACAGGGGCGTTAGTTACAGGCCCCTCCATCCCGACCGGTTTGCCTGTCTCCTCCAACTGGAGGGAATGGAGTCCCCGTCTTTCAGTTTGAGGGGAGGTGTTAACGCTTCCATGACATGGCCTCCAGGTATCGGAGATGGAATGTCCGTATGGCAGAGGTATGAGAAGTGGCAAGGAGGTGGGGGTGGAGGGAGGGACCTTTCAGCTCGGTGGAATCCTCATAACTGCTGGCTAGCTCAGCTTCCTAGCTGAAGGATGGGGAGTGGCTTTACCTGGGCCGAGGAAAACCCCACATAATGGTATCCCTCATTGCACTTGAAGTAAAGCCTGTCAGATTTGCCGCTTGCCTATGTGCTGGGAGCCCTGGCTCCTACAGGAACCCCAGCTTCCCTACTCAGACAGCAGGAATATCAGGGTGCCAGTCACTCTGCAGCTCCCAAGATGCAAGCATCCCTGCTGCACCATCCTCTTGACTCCATATCCCAGACTCCCTTTACAGTGCCATCCGACACCTTAGTCCAAGCCCCCTTGTCCCCATTCCCAGACTGTGAATGCCACCCCCCCAGACAACTCCATATCCTCCCTGTCTTATTTGGATCCGACTGTGACCAACTGAGCTGTACAGTGGTAACCCCTGGAGATGGCAAGGGCCAGTGGTAGGGCAATCCAATGACCTAGCAGGGCTGATGGAGCTGAGAAAGGCATCACACCACTCACTGTCAAAGCCAGCATGACCTCATGGAAGTTCTTATTTCCTACGATCCTCTTCTTTATGGCTCGGAAGGCATCTTTGGGCCTGGAGAAAGATTACACAGGGGGCTGGACTGGCTGAAGAGAGACAAAACAATATGGCTGCCAGTTTCCAGGGACTTGCAGTGAGAGTTGCAGTCAGCTGAAGATTTGCCCCAGGCTCCAAAGCAACAACAAGTGAGCTGGCTCCCCATGGTGGCTCTGCCTTGGGAGCAGTTGTTAACACTAGCAAGTTACATTTCCTGGAGCCACGGGCGCCTGTGTTGACACCATCGACAATTCACCATGTGCAGAGCGAGGCAGAGAGAGCAAGAAAGAGCAGACAAAAGGAGCTGTGCTAGGAATGCACCATTCCTGGATTCACCAGCTGGGACAGATCAAAGTCCTGTGCTAGGAGGGGGAAGTTCCACTTTTACACAGAGACGTTATCCAAAAACCTTAGGAAACCCGCCACTGATGGAATGAACTTCCAGCTGCAATGCAGGGAAGACAGAGTGGCATTTCGGAAAGGGAGAGAGACAAGCTGTAACTGAGTTGGTGCCTTTCAAACTTCCTCAGTCAGGATGAAAGTGCTGTGGCAAAGGTGCACTGCAATACTACTTGAGGACAGGGTAACGGACTGACATGTGCTGGCAGAGCTGACCGAGACAGTAGGTGGTGGCAAAGGGTTGGAATAAAGTGTATTTTATGGGGGATGGGATGGGAGTAACAGGGGGTCTGCAGGTCAGGACTGAGGTGCATTGTCTGAGCTGTCTGGGGCCCAGAGCTGGACCAGCAAGGGGACTGCAGGTTAGGCCTGAGGGACAAGGACAGAGCTGGAAGTGTGTGTGCAGTGAGGACACCAGGACTGGGACAGAAGAAGTACTGCGAGTGTCCAGTGACCTGGCAGCTGAGATGCGCTGGTAAAAGATGGGTGATTCAGAGAATAAAAAGCATTGTAACTGGAGACTGGGCCATCCTAGGAGCTCTCACTCCAGTCCCACTCTGCTGTGGGCAGGATAGAGGGAGCAGCGAAGCCCCCGTTTTGGATTTCATGTAGCATCATTCCCGTTACATACTGTTCTTGACATCTCTGCAGCCAGAGGGAATGGCCCCTTTGGAGCTCACCAGCAAACCCACTGTGGGTTATTTATAGAGTCCGGAGTTAACATGTCTGGCATTCCCCGGATTTCTGAATCTCTTGTCTCAAGGCTGCTCAGGGAGAGGGGACCTTGGATCTCCCATCCCCTCGCATGTATCTGACTTACTGTGTATGAAAATACCTGAGAGCATTTCTCTTCCAGGGAGAGAAACTGAGGGCTACAAGGAAGGAATACAACAGAATAGAAGAATTTCAAACTTCACTTCATCAGAGAGGACAAGAACTGGCTTGAACTGGGTGTAAGTGGGGAACCTGATGGCTCATTTGATAAACTGCTCCCCATGCTGGAATTCTGGGGCACAATGAATGAGGCCTTTGGCAGCTGACATTAGAAGGGCTGCCCCTCTAAATCCCTATACCAGAGCCCTTACCCTGGGAGTGTCTAGGGACCTGGCTTTTTAATCCTACCAACCCATGCTGCCAGGAGATCTGACTGTACAGGGTGTGTGCCTGTGGGTGTCTTTGGAGGTGCATACACAGCAGACTCTGGGGTTGCAGAAGGTACATGCACACCGCTTAGTGGGGCCACCTCCCTTACCCTTCCTCCGTCTCATTAATGATGTCGCAAATCTCCATGTTGAGGGCCCAGTTCTCGCTCTGCAGGGATCCATCAGTAGCTTTCTCTGGGGAAAGGAGAAACAGGACAAGGCTAAGAATGGCTCTGGTTTGCCTCTCACTATTGCTCAGTAGTCAGCTGAGGAATGTGGACACAAAGGAGTGAGAAGCTGCTCTCAGATGGTGGTGGGGGCCAGGCTGCCAAAACGATGTCCCTCCAGGAATAACCAAAAGGAATGTGCCAAGAGAAAATCCCAACCCAGCCTGGTGAGGGGAGCCTGCTGCCCAGTAGGTGGCACTATTGCAAATAGATTTGCTGGTTGGCAATGTTTTTGCTCCAAGTCAGTGTTGCCTATCCACTTTGTTCACTACCTTGCTAAGGGTTGGTCTTCGCTAGGGCGGGGGATTGGCTGTAGATACGCAACTTCAGCTACATTATTAACGTAGCTGAAGTCGGTGTCTCTACAGCCGACTTACCTCCCGTCCTCACGGTGGCGGCGCGCTCCCCCATCGACTCCGGCTTACTCCTCCAGGCGAGCTGGAGTTCCGGAGTCGACGGAGCATGAAGGGAAGTGGGTTCCAGCACCAAGTTGGGGCAATTTCAGTCCCTCTCTGACTGTGTCTCCTTTAACTAGGAGTTCCTGAATTTGCCATGATGTTATCCATGGCTGAATCCTTAGCAACAAGCTGCTATTACTCAGAGTTACCAGTGCCTCCACCCTGTAATCAGCCGAGCCTCAGTCCCACCCCGCACCCACTTGTGAAAAGACTAGATAGGTTAGGAACCTTGCCAGCCTGCTGAGGGAAAACAAGCACTAACCAGGCAGACAGGCAGCTGGGACTCTATATATAGCGAAACTGAGGGATGGGCATGGGAAGACAAGTAAACACAATACAACTGACTGGCATGTCACACACAGAGAACTTCTAAAATGCTCACTAATCATACCGGGCAGAGTTTCAGAAGAGCTCAAGGAAAGAGTTTTGAGTGCTCAGAAGCCACAAGCTGGGTCTGTTTTTTCAAAAGAGCTTAGCCCCATTTAGGCACGTAATTAAAGGCCAGATATTCAAAAGTGCTGAGCACTCAAGATTGTGAGCTCTCAGGAATACCAGGCCCTTTGAGTCATGTGGATTCCCCTCTCCCTCCCCTTGAGAAACAGCTCTTTGCAGATCTGTCTTCTCTCCCTATTTCTGACCCAACCATTCTACTATCATCAGAGCAACAGCTAATGGTCTTGCTGAAGACTGTAATCCCTTACAATGTTTCCCTCCCTGCTGACATTGGAAAGGGGGCAGGGCCAAGACAGAGAGGGTAGGATTAGAGAAGGTCTTTGCTTATCTGAAGCTACTCCTAGGGCTTGTCTTCACTACAGGAGGGAGGGATCGATCTTATGGCGATCGATTTATTGCGTCTCGTCAAAACGCGAGAAATCTATCGCCAGCGCTGCCCTTCTCGACTCCGTATCTCCAGCTTGACCGGAGGCGTAAGCTGGAGTCGATGGGGGAGCGCGCTGCTGACTGCCGTCGCCGTGAGGACGGCAGGTAAATTGGCTGCAGATATGCAGACCTCAGCTACGTGATTCACGCAGCTGAAGTTGCGTATCTGCAGTCGATCCCCCCCACAGTGAACACCAGGCCCTAGATTAAAAAAAAAAATCCCTGCATTTCTGGATATGATGCCACTAATGCAGGCAGGGTGATCAGCCAGCAAGTGTGAAAAATCAGTACAGGAGGTGGGGGGTTCTAGGAGTCTATAAGAAAAAGGCCGAAAAATCGGGACTGTCCCTATAAAATCAGGACATCTGGTCCCCCTAAATGCAGGAGTGAGCCCACATCTGCAATGCAGCCCATGGTTACCTTCACTGTGTACACGGCTGTGCATCCCACAGAGGTTACAAATCTAGGCAGGCGATTGCCCAGCATAATCTGAACAGAAGTGCAGCTGCAATTTGCTTCATTTAATGCAGACCTGGAGCACCTGGAAAGGTCTGGCTAGTCTGGTTCCTCCTGCTCCACTGCTATACTCTGAAGGCTTGGGCAGATCAGGTGACCCTTTGCTATGTCAAGAGTTAATTTTAAAAATGCTGGTCTTTGAGATATCCCCTTTGCCCTCTTCCCCAGTGCATACATCCTGCCCATTATAAACTCCAGCACAAAATCCAAGACAGCAACCTACTCTGCCACATTGTCTGTTACCAGTCCACTTCCATTAAACGGCACAAGTAATACCATGCGCTCTACCGAAAAGGGCGCGTACACAAGCACACCATTCTCCCACCTCTCCAAAAAACTCCGTCACCCGTGGACGGAGAAAGGGAGCCACCTCACTCGTGCACAGGAGGATGGCAGCAGTGGATGGGGCTGCTGGACAATCTTCAGCAGCAGGAGAAACGGGAGAGTAGGGGTAGAAAGAAAGCTGCTCACAACCATCCTGGCTTTCTTTGGACACAGGAGTCCCTCAAACCTCGTTCCCGCAACCCTGAATAGCCTCTGCAGGCACCTTCCCCCGACTTTCCTGCGCCTGATATCACACAGTGAGCTGTATCACCCCCATGCAGAGAGAGCCTTTCAAGGTCTGGGAGGATATTTACTTTTCAGAAAGGAATGCAAACAAGCCGCACACACTCCTCTGGCTGGCTGTTCACCTACCAGAAAGAGAGGATTCCAAATAGGTGACAGAATGCACCAATGGTTCACTCACTCAGCCATCCTATCTGGCTCTGGCCAATGACAGATGGGGCACCTGCTAAAAATGCAATGCACACACCTCCTCCACCCCCCCACCCTCCCCGGCAAAAAAGAATCAGAGTAGAGAGTGGTATTTGGGTTAGGGTCGCCAAATGTCCGATTTTCAACTGGAACACCTGGTTGAAAAAGGAACCTGGCAGCTCTGGTCAGTTAAAAATCCAGTTGGTGGGGCTGGCAGGCTCTCTACCTGGTTCTGCATTCATCCTGGAAGTGGTGACATGTCCCTTGGCATCTAGATGCAGGGGCAAGCAGAGAGGCTCCGCACGCTGCCCCTGCCCCGAGCGCCGGCTCTGCAGCTTCTATTGGCCAGGAATCACGGACACTAGGAGCTGCGGGGGTGGCGCTTGCGGGTGAAGGCAGTGTGCATCATGCAGAGCCACATGACCCCTCTGTCTAGGAGGCAAGGGACATGTCACTGCTTCTGGGGAGCCCCCCTGAGGTAAGCGTCACTGGGAGCCCAATCCCCACACCCCCTCCCAAAACTCAATTCCCTGCCCAAGCTCGGAGCCCCCTCTAGTATCCAAACTCCATCACGGAGACCACTCCCCTGCATTCCAACCCCCTGCCCCAGCACGGAGCCTTCCCCCTACCCTGAACCCCTCATTTCTGGCCCTGGAACCCACAGCCTCAGCAGAGAGCCCAAGCCCCTTCCACACTCCAAACCCCTTGGCTCCACCCCTTAACTCCTTATTGCATCTAAATCCCTCATCCCTGGCCCCCTTCCCCACCTTGAACCCCTGATTTCTGGCCCTACCCCAGAGCCCTCAACCCCTCCCACACCTGCACCCCAATCCCCTGCCCCAGCCTGGTGAAAATGAGCGAGTAAGGGTGTGGGAGACCATGTGACAGAAGGAGTGGGGGGATGGAGTGGGGGGGCAGTTGGAGAAGGGGTGGGACAGGAGCAGGGCGTCAGGGCAGAGGCAGGGCAAGGATGTTCATTTTTTTTTTTCAGTTAGAAAGTTGGCAACCTTAATTTGGGTGCATGGAAAGATACGAGTATGATTATGAAACAGATCCAAAACCAAAGAACTAGGAACAACCCTTTACAGTGTAGGGGCTTGACTAGCTGATTTAACAGGCCTTTTCTGTCTCTAACTTCTATTATCCCATGATGGACCATTTTAAAACACCTGTTCTCAGCACTGCATGTCCAGGCTGCTCCTTGCAATAGCTGTAGTTATTTCCCTTCTAACCCTTCTGGCTCCTATGCAATAATGGACTCTCTGAGCTCAAGAAGAGATGATGGAGTTTCCTCTGAGACAGGAAATCCTGGACTTCACTGCTTTGTTGGAGCTTTAGGGGAAAACAAAGTCTGTTTATTGATCACGTGAAAGATCAGAAAGCAGGGTCCTGGTTCATGAGCTGTAATTAGCACATGAGCTGTCTGCACCTCATGAAATCTGACGCCTGCCAGGCTGAGTACGGCGCAGAACAGTGATAGATTCCTGAGGCAGGAGGCACAAGAGCCTGCATACGATTGGCCACTCAACATTCTAAATTGCAGGGGTCATCGGAGACCCCTATGGCATTCCCAAGAGCCAGAATCTGATTGGCAATAGCACATTCCAAGCGGTAGGTCCGCCCCATAGAAACTTCAGAGCCATTTTATTTTGGCAGTCAGTCTAGCTCCAGATGTTGGGGCTCGTCTTTAACCGCTGATCCCTGTGGAACCATATTGCTCTATGGGCTGGTCAGGTTAATCCAGGCTGCTGGGAATTCTGGCATGCTTCAAATCCAAATCCTCTACTCTTTTCCCTCAAACAGCAGCTCCAGTGCCCAGGCATATATGGGCGAAGAACTGAATCTCATTTTCTTTTCGCCTGCTCTTTAAAATTTTCCTGCTAAGTTATCAAAGCTATTTGTGTTCTAAAGATGGGAGTCAATTCCAGACCTGGCATAAGTAGTACTGTGGAGATGCACCTGCTCATTCCAAGACTAAATTTGACCTAGGGACTTTGTTAATTTGCCAGTCTCTCTTCTCTTCCTTCCCAGTCCTGCTAGGGAAGTGCTAGATTTCCTGCACGGTGCTAGATCTGTGATCGGATACAACCATTCCTGTGTAGCAAGGTGCCATGTGGCAAACAAGTCAGAGTACTGGAGAAGATAGAGAGTGAAGAGATCAATCAACCTTCAAGACCCCTGTCTCCTTCCTCCCTCTCTTCAGAACTGAAGAGCCTCTCACAAATCAGCCAGCACCCAGGAACTCCTCTCCTCACCTATACTCTCAAAGGCTCCCCAGTAACAAGTCAGAGTCTATAATCCCCTCCAGCGCCTCCTCCAATTCATCCTTATGCCTTTTGCCGACATTCCTATAGTGCTTTGTTCAGTTTACTTTTAAACGGTTCTGCAAAGTGCTGAGCACTCATGACTCCTGCTGACTTCAATAGGAGTGGAGGGTGCTCAGCATTTCAAGGGATCATGACCATGGAGATCCAGCAGGAGGTGACATTAGAGACAATGCACCCTCCATCCAAGTTCTCCTTGGCTTACTGTCCAACTCAGAATCCTGTACAAAATCTCCCTAATCAAGACCTATGCTCTCCCCTTCTGTGAAGCAACCTATGGGAGGAGGTACAAGCTCAGGAAAGGCTCCACAATTCAAACTCTATCTGCATTCTTCCCCCAAATGGAGGTGTTTCCACTTTACAGAGGGGGGAGGGAGTGGGTTCAATACCATGACCAGGCTGAGGATCCAGAGACAGCTGCTCCAAGCCTGTGGGCAGCTGGGCCTTTACACTTCTTCCCCTGCTCCCCTTTCATCAGGCAGCATGGTTTCCTAAGCTGCACTGCGAATGCCTGTTCTGTGCTGGGCTCTTCCATGCGGTGCAGGCCCTGAAGAAGTGTTAATGCTTATCAGAGTAGCATTAGCTTTCAGGTATCTGTGTGGTTCTGAGGGGGGCATGCTGAAGAGAATGACTGCTCTCCAATTCTTTCCTCTCTCACCCCCTAAAACTGCAAGCCCCAAAACCACAGAGCTGGGATGGAGGGACCTCTGGGAGGTGGGGTGGGGATGCTGCATTGGCTTCACTTCTCTCCTTTCAATGGTTAGAGGGTGTGTGTTTCTGGTGTATTATATTCTATTTACCTCAGTACATCACAAGAGAGGGCCCCATATCTCCCAGGCCTTTGCCACGTCCCCGTCTTCCTATTTCTCATCTTCCTTAAATTCCTCTATGCCTTCCCACAGGAAATGGCAGACTTCTCTCCCCAAGCTTCCCTCACCCTGTTGTAACAGAGTTCTGTTTGTTCTGCATTGTGTTGCAATTTTCTTTAAACTCCAGGTGTCAAGGTCTGGAGTGTGAGGTATGGGTGATTCCCTGCCCTTTCCCCTAGGGTCTCTGGGGCATTGTTACACTTGGAGAGCTTTCTTGAACTGTTGTGTTTTTTTCCCTCTCAGGGATTTTCCTATAGCTACTAGGGACCACAGAAACCCTCATGTGCAGAAAATCCACAAACTGCAGATGGAGCGTTTTTTGTGGATTGGGAGTTTTCTTTCCTTGGTCATAGCTCTTATTTTAAAAGGAAGTTTCTGGCTCACTAGGTTGGGAAGGGCCTTCACGATATAACAACATGATAGAGATAGAGCCTGATCTTGTGGTTAAATCCCAGAACTGGGAGTCAAGAGCTGGAGAAACTATTCCTGGCCTGCAACTGACTTTTGAGCTGACATTTAAGCTGTTGCTCTATTATCCTTCTGAGTCTGCAGACCACCTGAAACAGTAGCACTATGCTGGTCTACTGCTCAAGACTCATGGGTTTTATACTCAACTTAGCCATTGTCCTGCTGCGTAACTCTGGGCAAGTCACTGTCTTATGTCTCAGGTTTACCTGTCTGTAAAGTGAGGATAATAGAACATCCCAGGGGCGTTGTGAGGCAGTATTCAAAGGGAAAGAACATGTTCCAATTTATAGATGCCAGCTCTTTCTCCATCACCTGTGGAAAACCATGACCTGCTCCATGCTGGCTTCTTCATCACTGGCTACAACATTCTCACTCCTTTGGGCTCTCCTAACCCCTCTCCATCCGGGGCTCTCCGCTCCCCTACATCTCAAGTACTGCAGACACAAGGCTCTCCTCTGTCACGTCCCCCTCCACCAACAGCCCTAGATACTCTGGCCTCCTCCCTTTGCTGTTGACTTGTTGCCTGGAAACCCCTGCTACATCAGAAACAGGAACCTGGGAGAAGCTGATTATGATCTGGTTACCATTCTAACCGGGACACGAGATAGGGAAGAAATGGAGGCCTGCAACATCTAAGGGTGGGTTCTGGCAAACCTGACCAAATGTAACATGCAGGATCCATTCACTTCAGGAATCAAGGGTCACATATTTTAGAGGGGTCCAGAAGAATGCTCCTCCAGAAAATACCTGACAATGCATCTGCCTGCTACGGATTACATGGAATCATTGTAGAAGCGACCCCTTCCCCCACACTGCTGTACCACATACTGTCGACCTGGCTGCTGCCCTCCACTCCAGAGCGTGCCACACTTCAGCAGTGCTCTATTTATATAGTTTGCACAGTGCTTTGAAAAGAATAGCACTTATAGCAACATAAAGATGGGGCCAATGCTTCAAGACCAAGGCACCCTGTCTTGGTGCCTGATGCTAGCTAGCATAGGTGTGTGCGGGTGTAAATTCCAAAACACGACACTCCATTGCACATGTTTCTCTTCCTGAAGAGAGGATGAGAGAACAAGCACATGACAGACATTAGTCACATTACTTAAAGCCTACTTGGGAGGCATTCAGATACCACACCCATGAGTGCACCGTAGGAACCTGAATAGGATAGAACGTCATGAGAAATCCACTGGATGATTTTGATGGGCATCAGGGAGAGGATGGTTGGTTGGTGGGGGTGAGGGCAGGGAAGAGAAGGGAGAAAAATGGTATCTACTCCTCTCCCCTTCAGCTAAGCAAACTTCTCTCCCTCTTCTCCTATGACACCCTGTAGACTCAGCTCTGTGAGGGAGGAAGGGCTAATTAAGCTAGAAGGAACTAGAAGGCCCTATGGGTGAGACGAATGTACGTCTCTGACATGACAGAGGCTTGGTGGTGTAGCCACTAAGATTCCTGGGGTGAATATGTGCTTAAACAGCCTGTCATCAGTATCACAGATTCAATGAGTGAGTAACTTCTTCAGGCTGTCAAAGAAAGTCTGCAGAAGATTACGAAGTCTGAAACAAAGCATTGTGGAACTGTCAGGCAAACAAGGACCAGAAACCAAGGACAGGCCTAGTTCTCAGGGACACAAGGTTTCCCTGAAAAATTAAAAAAATAGTACACCACACAAGCAGGCAAAGTCTTTATACATATTTTTAAAGGAAACTTTGTTAAATACTTTTAAAAAACTTACTGTGTATCCCCCCCGCTTTGTTTCTCCAGTCCTTTCTTGTACTCTCTAATAAAACAATTTTCCAATTCCTTGTTCTATCTTTAGTTTCTTATCTTTATATTAGTTTCCTCTCTTCCTTTAATTAAACTCAACCAAAAGACTAAGAAGAATGCTGTTCTTCCTAGATTTGCAAGGTCTTGGATTAGACCCTATTTATTCTGAAGTTCTTAGATATGATGTACATCTTTGATAGCCTACCTTCCTGAAAACTTGATAGATGAATACACATTCCCTGCCCTATCTGTAAAGCATTGGAGTAAATCCATGGTGCTCTAGAAAAGGCCCCAATCCTACAAAAATCTCCAGCTAATTACTAACTCAATTAGTAGAAATCAATACAGTACTAAAACATAACGTGTTTATGCTGAACAAGCCTATTCTTCAACCAGGGAAAATGCCCTAATTAAGAGAGCTCAGTTAAACAGATTAGCAAATACAAACAAAACTTCCCTATTAGAAATTCCACTGATTTTGCCAAAGCTCCCCACAGATTTCTATTAATACTGATCCCCTGTCTTGCGGCCGGGGAAAGAATGATAACTCCAGAAAGCAATGGAGGATGCAAGGAGTCAAGTAAGGAATTAGCCTACAGTGGGGCCAGGTGCATGCAGTTATTACACTACCATACACTTAGAGAAGCACGCACAACCCTTGCCCTGTACAGCTGGCTGTGAAGCTGCCATAAGCATGTGTCCCTTCCTCCAAAACTAGCTGGGGCCCCATTCCAGTAATTCCATCCATGGGGGTGGGTAGCTCTAAGAGAAAAGAGCAGACACTACTGCTCCCCTCCTAACAGGCACCCATGGGCTGTTCCCTCAGTTTCCTTCCTCTACAGCTAGAATAGGCAATCTATGGCACAGGTGCCAAAGGTGGCACATGAGCTGACTTTCAGTGGCACTCACACTGCCCCCCCTGGCCACCGGGGGGGCTTTGCATTTTGATTTAATTTTAAATGAAGTTTCTCAAACATTTTAAAAAACCTTATT
Source organism: Dermatemys mawii (assembly GCA_007922305.1). NCBI lineage: Eukaryota > Metazoa > Chordata > Testudines > Dermatemydidae > Dermatemys > Dermatemys mawii. The sequence continues at coordinate 4,923,633 of ML677350.1, forward strand.
TACTTTACATACAACAATAGTTTAGTTCTATATTATAGACTCATAGAAAGAGACCTTTTAAAAATGTTAAAATGTATCACAGGCACACGAAACCTTAAATTAGAGTGAATAAATGAAGACTCAGCACCCCACTTCTGAAAGGTTACCAACCCCTGCTACAGACACCCACCACCACTAACGAGGCAGGGGCACCCAGCTCCCATGAGCTCCTTCTAGGCCCCACCCAGCACCACCCGCTCAGCAGTAAGAGGCAGCAGGTTTGTTATTGTAGGGTCACTACCCCAGCCAGGGGAAGCCCCACAGAAGTGGGGCATGGGGTGACCAGATGTCTCGATTTTATAGGGAGAGTCCCAATTTTTGGGTCTTTTTCTTATACAGGCTCCTATTACCCCCCACCCCATCCTCATTTTTCACATTTGCTGTCCGGGCACCCTAGGAGCGCTAGACACCCGCTCCCAGCCCCACCCCCTCGCAGGAGACGTGGCTCTCGACACCGAGGCCCTTTAAATAAGAACAAAAATCCGAGACCCCCTCCGCGCACGGGGATTGGCCGGAAGGCGGATAGGGGCCCGCCTCCCGCCCGCTTCCTATTGGCCGCTTGTCCAGTCAAACAAATCAGCCTCGCCTCCTTATTGGCCGGAACCATGTCAATCCCGCCTTGAGACCACAGGGTCCGCCCAGCCGCTCGCGCCTACCAGTACCCAGCTGCTGTCGCTGCTACCCAGAGGAGGGGGCTGAGTTGGCGGCGGAGCCCGAGTGGCCGGGGCGTGGGGCGAGGGGGGCTGAGGGACTCACCGATGCGCTGCCCCACGGGGGAGCTGAAGGGGCTGCCCAGGAGAAACTCCATCGCCGCAACCGCCGCCAGCGCACCGCCCTGGAATCAGCTGACAGCGCGGGCGCCCGTCACGTGACCCCCCTCGGCTCGGGACGGGGAGTGTCTGGCAGCCCCGCCCACGCGTGACGAAAGCAAGCGGCCTTCTGTGCTTCGGGGGGCGTGGCCGCGGGGAGTCGCTCCGTGAGGGGAGGGCCTGTAGCGCTCGCCACCCACAGTGACGTCACACAGCCATGCTCATGACCTCACAGTATGATGTCACAGAGCATGTCACCGTGCTGCAGGGTCACAAGAGGGCAGCGAACTATCCGCTGGGCAGGCGAAGGACTGCGCCCCCTCCCACTCCTTCCCCCCGTACCCCCATTCTCCCATCTGCCCCCCACACCTCTACTAACCAACCCGTAAGACCTGACCTTCCTTCGCCCCCAGACCTGATCCTTCACCCCACCCACAGAAACCTCACTCCCCCATTCTCCCCACATCCCAAGGAGTAGACTAGGCATCTGCTCCCATGGTTGTGTGGCACATGGATTAGAGCAGAGCAGCAGTCTCCTAGGCAAGGGATGCACCAGCTCTCTCTCCCCCATGTTATTGCAGCCAGACAAAGGATCTAGCTTATTTTCCAGATAAGGCTTATGCAGCAATGAACTTCAAGGTCATCTTATCACATTACAGTGCCCCCAAAGAATTCAGGATCCTGCAAAAGTAAATTGCAAGGGCTTTTCTCATAGCCGTGTGACATGCCTATTAAATTCATGGCTGGCCTGTGTCCCCTGCCTGGGGTTAGTGCTGTCCACCCCCTGCCTAAGCGGGTGCTCTCCTGAGTGAATAAAAATCCTCTCCTATGTCCTGACCTGATAAGCTGATTGTTTCTCATCTCAGAAATTGTCCTCACTTAAGCATTGGGGAATGTGGTCTGATAGAACAGCATAGGAGTCAGCAGTTATGGGTCCTAGTGTGAGCTTTTCCATTGACTGCCATTTAATCTTGGTCAGATCACTTCAAGTCTGCCCCCTGGGTTTTCCTATTTACCAAATGGAATAGTACTCAAGTTTTCCTAATATTTTGAAATCTGCAGATGAAAGGTGTGCTGGTAGAGGAAAATAGAGGTAGAATTGTGTCAACATGCTGCAGGGCTAACATGCACAAATCTACAACTAAAGGCTTTCAGGAAAGCTTTTTAAGTGGTACAGTTAAATATTTTCAGTTTGTGTTTACTTTCATATATTTGGGGACTTTGGTGATTCCACAATCACACAAAGGTCTGATCTACATAAAAATTACACTGGTTTATCTACAGGTCAATTTTATATTGAGTCAGTGAAACCGGTGCAACTTTGTGTGTGGACACTATCAGATTAAACTTGGTGTAGAGCATTTTGGCTTGTCAATAAATTTACAGATGCAAGCTAAACCAGTATAACCAGTTGAAACCTATACAAGAGTTCACATACAAAAGATGCACCAGTTTAACTGAACTGATTTTAATTAAATCAGTGCACTTTGTGTGTGGATACAGAGAACTAGGGCTGATTTTGCCTCTAGGGGGTATCAGTGTGGGGAGAAGGGGAAGGGTGTGAATTCCCTAACAGGAAGTGATTCACTCTAATGACCTAAAATGGAAAATTTCAGGCAAGAGGCCCTAGTCTTCCTAAGTCCAGCATACTGGTGGTACTCAGCCAAAAAATAAGACTTAATTAGCTGTACCAATCAAAATACCAGCCTCATTTGTTATTCCTGAAAATGAAGGTACTGGAGTAATTAACTGTAGTAATTATTCCATACAGGGGAACCATTTGAAAGTCACCAATAAGTATTTTTGGAGCAAATCCATCCATAAAATGTCTCAATCAAAAAATCTTTTTGGAGAGACAGTAATCAAACACAATTTATTGTTTTAACATAGTCTGTTACTCCGAACGCCTGAATGTACTTATTTATTAATCCATGCAGATTATGAACTCACAATAGCACCCTGTGTATGTCTCATATCTATTTTTGTCATATGTGTCATTGTAGTTTGTGTTCTACTGCCTCTGAATGGAGCAGGCTTATTACTTCTGTGGGCTCTGGTGACATGGGTGGAGGCTGCTGAAGAAGTGATGGATGGAACTGCTTCTTTTGCTATGGGACTTGTGTTGGGGAGTTTAGGACCCCTCTCTCTGCATGAGAGGTCTTTTAAACTGGCCAAACCCATCTCCAAAGTTTACATTTGCTGTGTTGTGAGTGCAAGTGATGAATTAAAATGTAACCTGCAGCACTTAACATACGCAGAACAGTTGTAAGTGCTTCATCTTTTAGCTTTACTGTTTGTTTCTGTTTTATGCATGATGGTAGAAGGAACTGACAACCATCTTCAGTATGTAAGTCTTTTTCTGCCAACATATTAAATAGTTCTCTTAATGTGGTTTTCCTGGAATGTAGAAATATGTGAGGGTAGGTGGTTACGTATTTTTAAATTTATCTCGTCAACTTGTGTTGAAATACTAAATACAATTTGGGTTGGTGAAGTGTCATATTCTGCAACATTATCATGGGTTGAGACATCCCACCACACAAGTTCTGAGGCTGCAACTGGCCCATGAGTTTCTCAACTCTTAAAAACAGAATTTTTAAAGAATATCATGACAAGAGGTGATGCTTCTGTTCCTCTAACTGGTGGTTTACCATACTAATCCTGAACTAACAGAACGATTTTGCTTGCAACACATGAACTGAGCTGCAGGGAAGGTCATGCTGTCAGGAACATGTCTCAATAGTGGAACATTTGCAATGCTAGATGACAGCTCTCAGGCATGTCTCTCATTGGAGTAGGGCTCTAAATTATCAGTAATCTTCAAGAGATGTATCAAGCAGATTGTGCTATTAGAAATGAGGTGTTGGAACACACTGCCCACAGGAGAGGCTAATAAAACAGACCACTATGCACTGTTTAGTAATAATACTAAACACTTGTAGCCAGCGTTGTTGGGGAGATTATAAATAAGGACACAAGCTCCAATTGTTAAAAAAAATTATATGTAAGTACAGTACAAAAAAGTTTCTTTATACAACGGTAATGCACTCTGGACCAAATGGCAAGAAAAATAACAAAAATATAAAAACTGTTAGGTTTCAGTCCAAAGTTTTCCCTCTAGTACCAAATACCACAAGATAAAGATTATACAAATGTTTACAAATTTTAAATAAAAATAAAATACATTAGGGTTTGTGTGTGTGGTTGGTTTTTTTAAAACTCTTCAAGAGTTTATCATTATACAGATGGCAAAGCAATAGCTGATCGATCTCCTTCTGTTCCTTAGATAGAGATCTGAGTAGCTATCATTTACTACAGTGCTCTCCGTTGTAGAGAGTTGGAAACACAGGTGTTTTATGCCATTTCTTAGAATAGGGGGTTTGGTGAGGGTTCAGAAGCCCTCCAAGATCTCTCTGCTCACCCCCACCTCCCTCAAAAGCTGCTTGGGATTAGCCACATATTTTTGAGATGTGTGTGCCTAGGTCTGAGGCCTGGGCCCAGATCTTCTATATGCTCTATAAGAGCCTATAAGAACCCAGCCCTACTGACTGACCAACAAAGAAGCATTGAACTGGGAAGAGAGGAAATCCTGCAAGACAACATTTACCATGTTCGTGCAGCTGGGGAATACACAGTAGAGAGGACTGGATGGAAGCTTCCCTCTACACATCTGAGGATTTGCTTAATCATGACAGATTTAGAGCTCAGCCATACTGAGGTACAGCTCCCTTCCAGCTGCCATGGAAAAGAGAGAATCCAGAATTCAAAACAGAAGCAAAGTGCCCTTCTTCTGTTACTTTAAAACCTATAAAATTTAAGTGATGGATAGGCTGGGGTCAGAACAAACAGGTCTCCATTTCAGCTTCCACCCAACATCCCTGAACACACTGTTTTTCAGAAGGGCTTAACACCCTGTTTTTGCTATTCCCTCTTGCAGAATCTCTGCCTGCTACAACAGGAGCAGCTAATTCCTGTAGGGCAGGGGGTGAGCACAGCTGATTCATATTTTCCACACACGATTGGTGGAGGGAAGGCTTTTTTGTTTTTTAAATTATATATACAAATATATACACACATATATATACAGAAATATACAGGATAAATTAAAATCTATTACAGATTATTGATAAAAGTTAAATACACCACGCATACACACACACACCTGTGTGAGAATCAAATGCTATCCTGCAGCTCACTTTGGAGAAGGAGCTCAGGTGGGATCTGTCCACTCAACCCATGTTCCGCTCATTAAGAACCTCTTCAATCTTTAATATTAAGCAGTCTGTAGATAATCCGGCAGCACCAGGATTCCATAACTCTTTTTCAATACTGCTGGTGAAAGGGATGATGGGATCAACACTCTTAGAAACAAAGTCCTTTACCCACAAAACCGATACAGATGGGCAGAGGCAGTGCAAGTTTCTCCCACCTATTGCCCTCTCCTTCCCACCAGGGTGGTATAGCCCTGATCTGGAGGAATTAAGAAGGTGGTTCATTCTCCTTAGTCCATTCAATCTTTGGCCCTCTTCTGAGATTGGCATCTAGTGTTGATGATGATGTAGGTGCAAGTCCACTAGAAGAGTACAGATTCTTCACCATCTCCACAACTATTTTAACACAAGCTACCAGCCAGTCAGCAGACAGTAACACTAATGATCTGGGGATTGGAAGAAATGACCCAGAGGTCAAAGCCTCTTTTTTCCATCAGCCATCCAGTCATCCCTCAAAGCAGTGCATTTCAACAGAAGGTAGAAACAGGGCTGGTGATGAGTCCAGCACTATTGCTTGGTCCAAAATAAACAAGCCTGTGCACTTGTCCATCGACAGACAGTCTGTGCTCAGGCCAATTCCACAAAAAGGCTTCTTTGAATTTAAGGCTGATATATCAAAAGTTTTATGAACTCCAACCCCGCAAAAACCTTCCGACAGGAGAATACACTGAGGTGGTCTCTCCCACTAACAGGAAAGGATTTGCTCAGCTTACATCACAACTTTTCATAAAATTCATAAAAGTAAAATAGTTACAATCCTATGTATATACTATACAGATATAAAACTTTAAAATCCTACACACGGAGCCCTTAGAGAGTGCCGGTATAGCGCCCATGTACACAAGTCAGTAATGTGGAAGCAGGTACATCCCAGGGTCCTTTCCTGTCAGAGTCCAGGCATGATGTAGGCGATGTTGTCTAGTGTGTTTGACTGGAAAGAGAACATTTAATATTTTTAAAAAGAATCCATTGTGATCCCAAATCCTACAGAAACAATGCTTCAGTGTAACAGAGCTGTGAGATATGAAGATCCCCATTTTGTCAGACAATTTTCTACACGGTGGGATCAACCCCATCTCTTGGAAGTTACCAGTACTGTTAGCTAACCTTTGGCATTTTGGAAATACAAGGAGACCTAGCTGAAAGATAGTCTCAGGCACTGAGAGCACAGTGGGGGCACCTTATAGTGCCTCCTCATCCTACCTAGCCAGTGCTAAGAGCAGTGTAGATGAATTGGGAAGCAATCCATACCCAGCTCGCATCCACCAGAGGGAAACTCAGTGAGGAAGGACCCATGCCAGGGTGATGGAAGTAAAACAGGGGAATCCAGAATAAATGCCTTGCCTACACAAATTCATGAAAAACTCTGCTAGAATTTGTAATGTGAAAGTATGAAAAAAATATTTCAGAATTAAGGTGAGAGTGAAAGAAGTTTGTTTGGGCTCCTGGATTTTCTTTGCAAATGCTGTTGGTAGCCGAAAGGACATTGTTGTGGTCCCCAGTATCTCAGCAAACATGTTCCAGTGACTCTACCTGTACTGTCTATGGACTCAAAACAAGCTTTTTCAGAATTTTCAGCAACTTGAAAAAAATTAATTTTTGGTCAAAAAAAATATTTCATTCGATCCAACACAAAATGCTTCATTTTAATGTCAATCATTTTTTAATGTTTGGGATTTTTTTAATATAAAATTGAAAGGTATTTGGAGAAAAGTCATTTCAAATTGAAAATTCAATGCATTTAGATTAGAAAATATCCAAATGAAACATTTTGCTGCCTTTTGATTTTTTAAAAAAATAAATAATTCAATAAATTTGCAGAATGTTTTAGTGTTGCCAAATCTGCATCCTTTGCTGAAAAAGTTTGGCTGATAAATTTCAGGTAGCAATATCTTCGATACACACTCCTGTTAATGCGTGAAAAACAAGGACCTGGAATCTTTGCAGTCTCTTGATCGGTTCTATAATTTAGCAGTGCCACTTACTGGCTGAAGAGATAAACAGCACCTTACACGACACACAAGCCCTGCCAACTCTGGCTTACTGTGGGGAAAGCACGTTTACTGATGTGGACAAATGCCTAGATTGGTATTTCCAGGATAGTTTCCTAACTAATTGCATTTGTGACCAGGTCTGAGCTCACATCTCCAGAAGTGAAAGATTAGTGACTTAACCTACTTACAGATCACAAGTTCTTAACAGAAATAAAAAGAGGTTCCAGTTTCCAGCCCCATCAATGATGTGGAGAGGGAGTGCCAGTGCTCAGAATGCTTCTGGCAAGAGGGAGAAACTGAAATGCATTGTCCAATGGTTATATAGCCATGGCTTGAGCTGACAGTACCTGGCTGACATAGTAGGAAATGTGCCCATGGCCACTGTGGGAGTTTACAGCAGAAGCTGCCACACTTTTTTTTTTTTTTTTTTTGGTTTTGGTTAGCGATCCCTTTCCTGTAATGAGTCAGTGACTGGGCCACCCCACAACCAAGATAATTCACATCATGCCCTGGAACATTTGCCTTATCTCCTATTTTCTTCCCAATATTTTTTTCCTCTTGTCAGATTTGGTTTTCATCTAGTGTTTTCTGTGTAATTTACTGGGTATGTTGTCTTCTTTTGATTCTGGTTTTGCTCTGTTGCTTTTTCTCTGCCTTGGTCTTCTCTCCTGCTTGCTGCAGTGACTTCTGTCTCTCTCTGCTTTCGTGTTATATTTTGAATTTGCCACCATGCTACACTGCTGCTACAAGTTGCCCGCTGCCAAATGAGGGCTCACTATGAAATGCTGTTTAGGAATGGAAGAGAGAATATGAGGCTGTGAACCCAACAGCTATAAGTAACAGACCACATGCCTGGAGGAGTTTACTGATATCTTTTGAGATAGCCACTCCTGACATAGGGGATCCTGGTCTTAAGAGTTAATTGCAGATCACTGGAATGATGTTTACACAATTACAGAAAAACTGAATGTGTGTATATACCAGCTGGAGAGGGTCCTTTAATTCTTATGCAAACTTGGAGCTTATTAAGATGTCTGGCATGCATACAGTTGTTTTATTTGCTTCAGATTTACTGTTTCAGTCACTGAGAAACAGGAGCTGCAAGTACAGCAATAAATAGAATAAAGGTTAAGTTCCCTTAAACGGTTAGCATCTCTGTATCTTTCACTGAAAATCTAGTGCACAGTATCTACAGCACATATTGTCAGTGAATCCCCCACACATAAATCCTTCCCATAGTAGCAGTGCACTAGCAGAACTATTTATCCATCTGTGTAGCAGCAGAGGCTCACCAGTGTCACAAAGATACACTAGTCAGGACTCCATCTCTCTTTTCATAGAGGCTAATCGATCTAGAACAGAAATAAGAACCACAAGGAACTCACCAGAACTTGCTTAGGGCAGCCATTCAGCTCAGGTAGTTGTGTGGTCAGGCACGCTAAAGGGCCCAGGGCACAGATAATAGAATCTAGAAGTACTGACAAACTTCCTGATACAGCCACCATCCCCTGGAAATAAGGAAGGAGAAAGGAATTGAATGGGTATAAGTAGTGGAGACTGCAATCCTGTCACCACAAAAATCTATTCTCTCAAAAGATACCACAGGTTCTCTCTTGGGTTCATCTGCCATCCCACTTGTCTATCTATTGCTTGTATCATAACAAAGCCATATGAGGTACTTCATTCACACATATCACTGACCCAAACAGTTTACAACAGGATCTCAATAGGCAATGTACAAATACAGGAAAAGAGTGGGAAACAACAGAAAACAAAGGCAGAGTACTGGAGTAAGTATGTCTTATTAGGTTCACAATTTTTGAGATTTAAAATATAATCACTTTATCATTTATTGAAATAATACTTATTTAAACCCCAACTCAGATCCAGAAATAGGAAACACAGTGAAGAATATTGCCTCTCTCGGCTCAAGGAGCTAAGACTGTAGCTAGGCTTGCCTTAAGGTAACATAATTTTTGGAGTGGGGAATTAAATGTCCACATCCTACTGTGAAGAAAGAGGTTTTCACCTTTACAGTGGCAGGAGCTACTTCCCTGTACAAAAATGCAAATTGGGACACTGGGGAAAAGCAGTTTGAACATGTTTGTTTTAGTAGTGATAAAGCATGCAGCGTGAAGGACAGTGGGAAGGAGACTATATTGTTACCCATTAAACCCAATGCAGTTTAGAGTCCAGATTACATACATGCTATGTTGGGATTACATGTGAGATTACCTGATTTGGTACTGGCTCTGTACCCACCTCTGTCTCTTGTAGCCGGTGTCCAATGAGGCTCAGAGATTCACCCAGCAATTGTAGATGTGCAGCTACATCAATGGGATCTGTATCAGGGGCTTTGGCTGGTGAGGAGGATAACACCACAGTGCTGGAAGGGGACTTCTTATGAGGTGAAAGCATACCTGCTGGGGAAACTTAAAATAGGTGGGTGAAAATACATATCTATCTAGCTTGCTATCTCCTCTTTCTTACTCCTTTACTAACAAGTCTGTTTTGACTGTAAACTCTTGGGGGTTGGAGTCTGAGTCTCTCTCATACTTATGCAAAGCACCAACCCCACTTCTTGATGCTGTATTAATAACTAATATTACTATAGGAGTGATGGGAGATTCCTCCATTAAAGAGATGCTCAACTAACCATACTCTTTGTTTTTGTTAACTCCAACCTCTCTAGCACATACCCAAACTTCTTTCCTGTTCCTTCTTGCTTTATATATTTCATTATCAATGTGTTGTATGAATGGTGCCACCTTTACAGCTTAGGGTTGGACAGGATGCCCTTTCGAAACCTATTAACACCATTTCTCAGTCCTCTAACGGGATCATTTTTGAGTAAGAGAATAATGAGACACCAAAGTTATGGGGAAGTAGGAGGGAAAGAGCAGAAAGTGCTCTCTCTGTTCCCTAATCCACAGGTAATAAGCTCCCCTTTTCTCCAAAGACTTAAACAAATGGGGTGTGGCTCTTACCTTTCACTTTTGGGGCACCCTCTGATGAGGCTGCCTTCCTCTTCACTGTTGTGGCCTCTGCTTTATTTTGCTTATGCTGCAGATATTGAGCTTTCTGCTTCCAAACCTGCACAGAACACGGAAAGAAAAGCAAGATTCATACCATTAGACAAACCTCCTGCCAGGACTTGGGAGATGGGATGACTCTGGATAGCTGCCTAGCTAAGCAATTCTCCCAAGCAGAAACCTGACATTTTTGTTACTATGCGGCTGACAGCACCCAATTCCCTTACTGCCGGGGGTTGCACATTTATTTGTCATATCGTAACACCCATTGCAAAAGCAATGCTGGCAGCATGAGAGGATCTAGGCAGCTAATTCAGAGAATTTATTCTACAAAAAAATATATCCAGGGGCATACGTACCAATTTATCCTTTTCAGGCAGCTGCTTCCACACTTCTGCCAGTTTTTTGCTCAACTCCCCAAAATCTAGGAGGAAAAGGGGAGGTAGCAATAAAAGGGGAAATGTTAATTAAAAAATCAAATATAAAAATCAACCAAGAGAAGACAGCAGAAAGTTTGTATAAATACTGAAAGTTCAGGAAACTAGCCAATGCATATGCTGTTAGTAAAGAGCCTGTATCACAGCTGAACTACCCATTCTTGGAGACAATTTCCTATAATCTCAACCTAAAAGGAACAGGTGGATGCTAGGCACATACACCTGCACTAAGGAACATGTGCATAACATACTATCAGAGACTATTTCTCAGTAAAAGGAAGCTATCCAAATTCACAGTTGGGTTGAAACACCATGATATTAGATCATGGGAGCCTCTCCTTTTCACTTTACTGCCTCTTATTTATAGCATCCTGGTAGACTCTTTGCACTCCAGCATCAATAGTGGATGTTGGGACGAAACACAGATACACCCTGGTAACCAATCTGACTGGTCTAGCCCAGTGACAGATGTATATTAACAGAAGAAGAGGGCTAGTTATTCTCTTACCTATCCCTGGATGCTCAGCTACAATGGTCACTCGATATTCCTTACAGAACACTTGGTAGGCAGACATGTTCTTCTTCTTTGGCTAATCACAAGGAGAAAAGAAAACAAGGGAGATTTTTAATTATACTGAGACCTATTTAAATTTAAGAATAAGCTCTCTGCCAATGCATTTCATTCCTGACCTGAGGCAACCCCTGCTATTCTGGTTCAGGATCAACATCCAGTTCTGCTGATACACCTCAATTTTGACATGCAGCACTTCTTATTCCATTCGTTGGGCTTTGTCTACCACATGAGTGAGGGGTGCAATTCCCCTACTAGAATACACATGCTTGCGCTAGCCGTCATTGATTTAGTGTGAGTATACATAGTAGCATGGCCTTGGTAGCACAGATATCAGCAGTGAAGGCACGGCTGAGCTGTGCCGAGTAAACCCCAAGCTCATGGTGTAGATGAAGCCTAGGACGACCCACAGATCTTTCAGTTCAATTCAATCCTGACAAATAGCGCTCTCTCTTATTCCAGTCCTAGGATTTCTACAAGAGTAAGACATTAGCAGTACAGCAACCATGGTGGCAGAGGCAGTTGCCAATCTGTGCTCAGAGAAATCCTACATGTAGTCTTAGAGCCTATTTTACTGAATGAGGGTGGTTATGGGCTGGTTTACTTAGGTAATTCCTGCTTAATTCTTGACACAATCCAGCTCACTCTACGTCCAATCTGTCATCTTTCCCATCTGTATACTGCAAGATGACATTGCTCTAATTACTGCCACACCACTCAAATTATGTCAAAAGTTTTCCCCACTTGCAATTTTATAAATTAGCCATGATGTTCTAGATTCTCAACATAGGATGGAACTGAGAATGTGGTCCCTCTACAAGTTTAATAGCTTTTATTCTTTCATTTAGGAGATAATGGACAAATACTTCAACTTTAGCATAGAGTTGTTTTCCCTTGCCATATTGTACCAGATCAGTGGCCACTCTGGTCCAGTAGCCTGCCTGGGAGTAGCTAGAATCAGATGCTTCAGAAAAAGGTGCAAGAAACCCCAAAATAGACAATTATGGTATAACTTGTTAAAAGAAGTTTCTTACTTCTCCTTTTAGGTAAAATTAGAGGATGGTATACGCATGGTTGTGTATATCACATGATAACTGATGTTTCGCAAAAAGTTTCAATAGTGAAGCAATTAATATTGATACTTAATTTTTCTTCTTTAGGTTTCAGGGTTAACAACTATTTGACATAGATAGGATGGCTCATGCCACTAAGACCTACTGTTTCAGTTTATACTTGATTCACATTTTGAAGGTTATTTTCATAACAACAAGAGCTAGAAATATTTTTTTTAAACAAAGGTCAGCTTTTGGAACAAAGGCAATGGTTCTGTGGCTAATTCTGCGGCCAAAATACAGCGTGTCCTTATCCAGTGTTACCCAATGTCACAGTCTCTTAGACATCACAATTTCTGCTACCTATATATTTGCCACTGCTCTTTACCTTTTCTTTATCCCTTTCTGCTTTCTCAGCTTTTTCCTTCTCTTTTTCTTCTTTTTTCTTTTTCTTCTCACCTTGCCCATCTGTGTGGAAAACAGGAGGTGGCAGGGGAGGCACAGGAAGGACAAATGGAGTGCTGGATGGAGGGGGTGGCGGTGGTGTCACCATAACTTCTGCTACTGCTACAGAGGCAGAGAGTCCAGAACTCTTCTTAGACTTGGAGTGCTTCTTCTCCTTGTGTTTCTCCTTGTCCTTTTTTTTCTTGCTTTTCTTTGACTTTTTCTTCTTCTTGATCTCCCGGTAGGAGTCATCTATTACCAATTCTCCAGCCTCTAGCTCCCCACCAGATGATGAACCTGATTCCAGTGGTGGCTCCATACTTGAAAGGTCATATTCACTCCCATGACCTTCTGAGAACAGGGAGGTGTCAGGGCCAAATCCCTCAGGGACTGGAGGTGGATGTGGGTCTGGCAGTGACTTGTGCTTCTTCCGAGCTGATTTCAGGAAGCTTTGAAGCTCATGACCCAGGAGGAATGAGCCTTGTTCATCTCGACCTGACTTCTTCAAGGATTTTTTTGCTGCTGGTGGTGAAGAGTATGGGAACGACTCCTCGTCTACTGTGCTGCCCCCCTTCTCTTTAGGTGAAAGGATGAGCTTCATCTTCAGGCCATCAGGCTCACGCAGGGTCAGTGTCTCTGTGTTCACATAGAGTGGCTTCATCTTTTTGGATTTGTGGAAGCTGCCATCATCCAGTGTGAGCTCTCCACTGCTACCACTCAGTTTCTTCTTATGGTGCTCCTTCTTGCTCTCTGAATAGCCAGTGGCAGCAAAGGAGGAGAAGGATGATTTTTCAGATGTCTTTTTTGAGGGTTTGGAGCCAGTGGCAAGAGGTGAGGTGATAGCCTTAAGAAGATCCATGGCTGTGTCAGAAGAGGTTGGGCTTGTTACTGCTTTTTTCTTCTTCTTTGATGGCAACTCCAAAGGTGAAAGGTCTGAAAAAAAGACCAAAACAAATCAAACTGAGGGGAGACTAAATGTGGCATATCTTCTATGCCGCTTGAAGAAGAGGGATTCAGAGTCCCACAATACTCCTGGTGCTCAGTGCTAAATGGTCACTGTAGCAGGATACTGGTGCAGAGGCACCTTATCAGCCACTGCTCAGTCAGCCCCAATCAGGGGAGATAGACTGGGGCTGGGGAAAGCCCGATGCCTGGCCTGTGGATTGGCTACACCTGCTGGCCTGAGGGCTATAAAGGCTGGAAGGAGCCAGAAGGAAGGGGGGAATGGCCAGAGCAAGGTCAATCTCCAGGCTGAGGGCTGCTGCTTTGTGAGGAGCCAAACAAGCCTCTAAGTTGTATATAGTTTAACACTGGTGGTGGGCTCTGCATTGTAAGATAATCAAGACACAGGTGTTGCACAGTGAAAGCCTCTCTGAGCTTTATTTGGGCAGCCAGTGGGCTGCAGGAAGAGGGGGCCAGCAGACCCTGTTACATGTGTGGGCTTGTCTGGGACCTACAGCCAGAGACTCAGTTTGGTGACCCAGGACATGGAAGGGACCCTGCAGTGGCTCAACGAGTAGCAGGTGGAGACCCAGAAGGCACTTCAGGCTTTCCAGCAGTCCCACCAGGTGGAGAGGCAGGCTTTACTTGCCTGGCAGGCAGAGCAGCAGAAGATCCTGCAGGATTTTATCAAGGAGCAGTCAACAGTGCAGCAGCAGCTCCTGCAATGAGTGGTGAGTCCTGCAGGGGGAGAGGGCACCCAGGCCCCAGCCTTTGTAAGATGGCCCCAATGGATGACCCTGATGCTTTTTTGGGCACCTTCGAGCGGGTGGCCCTGGGCGCGGGATGGGACCGGACAACCTGGGCCCTGCGGTTAGCCCCCTATCTGGCTGGAGCACAGG